>CM052278.1:7142724-7175822 GCA_028455795.1 Lasioglossum marginatum | reverse complement strand
CGATGATTTCTTCTTTTAATCAACGATTGACGATTAACTTCATCAATAGATTGAATCAATCGCCGATTTTTCAATGGTTACTTTTTTAATCGTACACATTAATCAATCAATCTTGATTATAATTTTAATCGATTAATGCCCAACTCTGACTGGTGGAAGCTTTAGCGTTAAATTGCACCTGCTCAGTTCCGTCACACGTGCATAAAATCAGCAACCAACTAATTGCAAATTAACACGACCGAAATTGCAGTTACATCGGTGTTACAAGAATGGAATTGTGCTGGAGTGTACATCGAAAGGTCGTTCGCGTATCCAAACAGCCCGCAGCGACAATTCCCGGTCTTATAAACGTAAATTCGGGGCCGAGTGTCGTCTCCGTGCAGATTACGACTGTTCCAAGGTGAAATTTCCATTTTACTCCGAAAGTGGCGTATGCTCGACGCCGCTCCACGTCGCGAGAAAAGGGCAGGTTGCTATCGTAGTCGTTATCATTGCTCGAGGATGGCGCGAATTCGATGCCAAAACGGAAGCTCGTTCTCGGCGTTGTCGAGCACGGTTCGGCGTTTGGCATACTTCGCGGGCTTTGCGACTCGGGCCGGGCTTTTCCAGCGCAGTAAACGCGTTCCTGGACTCGTAATGCGCGCGGGATCAGCCGCGAAAGGAGCCGCGAACTGAAAACAATACAATTCGCTGCACTGATCAGCGTGCCGTGTTTTAACGCACAACGGGAAGGTATTTCTATTTCCTTCCGACAACGGCCGGGATCTCTTCTTGAATTAGTTCTCGAATAATTTCCTGTCCTCGACGAAAGAGAGAATACGGTGCTAGAAATGCTAGACAATTAGATGAACACGCTGGGGATTATAATTCGTAATTAGACTGCGAATATTGTGGATTTAGGACAATAAATATGTGGATAAAATGAGGCCATAAGCGGCTTATCTGACGATTCTAAAATTTATCCGGTCACTTTTTTGGCGTTTACGATGGAAACAATAGACACACAGTGTTCCAAAAGTGGATCTACGATTATAATAGCAGGCAGCACGTTCGCTGTTTTGCTTTTCATATGGCGAATAAAAGTCGCTCAATTTGCAAACGTGCAGAAAGAAAATAGAGAAGCAGATACCGATTTTGTGAGAGTGATGTTTGGATAAATTGGAAAGTAGTAGTAATTACCTGATTCTGCCACAGTGGTCTTCAACGAATCTGCAACGTTTAAACAGCGTCAGAACAATGGAGTCACTCAAACTTTTTAATTTCACTATTTAATCTAATGCCGGTAAGAACCGACGCGGCTGACAAGGTCAGAAGGGTGGCACGGAGATAACATGGAGATACGTGTGTTCACTTTGACTTTCGCGTATATTATGAAGCCGCGGTCGGACCCTTGCGACCGATTGTCACTGAAGATCGGCGATGGCCGAATTGGGATTGGAATGGCCGATTGTCACTGGTGATCGGCGATTGCCCCCGAACTGGGATCAGCCCGTCTGAAGAAACACTACATACCGTCAATTAAACCATTAACACGTTTCGTGCCGAGCTGTTTTTGTTCGATTTTTCATTCAGACCATTTGCTTTATTCTGTACTGCATTTTTGATAATACCTCGGAATATTCTACAGTCTTAAGATGCCTCCACTTGACTTTACAGTAAATTTTTAAAAAATTCTTCGTTTTTCAATGAGAATTCCAATCGGCCTGAACGGAAAGTTCGGCACGGAACATGTTAAATACGCGCAATAAAAAAAAGGTTCAAGTACCCAAATTCCATTTAGTTTAATGAGAGGTATCGCAATAACAAAAAATCGATACTACTTGCCATTTAGAAAAATATTCGTGTTTCACCTCGAAGGGTGACGGATCAGACTCATTCAGTGGCCAGCAATTGTGTACGTTTCTCACTTCAAAAAATCTGAAATGATTTTAGCGAGCTCGGTAGTGTTAAAGGGCCTCGGACACCGAATTCCACTCGAAGGGCCAAGGACGCACGTTACGAGGAAAGTCCCACAACAATCGGGCCGGTGCAAGGCGTCGTGCGAGCACCTCACCTGAACACGTGACCATAATTCCCCCGGGGTGGTTTGCGGTGGTGGTCGAGGGGGTGGCAAGGCCAAGACAGGGCACATGTACACGTGCGTGCACAGAACACGTGACCGGCTTACGTAACGTAACTCCTATTGTAATGCGCAATGACAACGCCATATATTAGCTCGGGTTTGCCGGAGAGAGACGGTGTTGCTATGTCGTTGCCAGGTAGCGCGTGTCGGAATCCCCTTCCTCCACAAACCCGGTCCCGGGGCTGCGTCGACTAAAAGATTCCACGTCTCGCAACAGAATCGTTGACGCGGCTAAATTGCGTTCCTGTACGAGCTCCTTGCGAAATATCGCGAGGACCTGCGAGCACACGTGTATTCCACTAGCGGCGATACCTGGAGAACGAATCTTTTGTTGTTTCTTTGACGTACTACCTGGAGTGCGTTAGGCTTTCGACGTAAAGTCCGACAAGTAAGATCCTAATATACATAAAAGTACAGTGACAAAATTTGTTATACCTCATTTGCCTCTCCAATCATTATTCTGCGAAACTTCTCTTATTATATTTGTGGCAATTTTATGATTCAAATGAGTCCAAACACGACACAGTTTGAATCGTGCATCCTTGTTTAATCTACGATTTAGTGGAGTCTCGGCTGTCCGAACGAATCAGTAAACAATAATCGAACAGTTTTCTAGCTATCTAGGTCCAGATGAAATCTGTAGTGATTTGTACAATGAATTATTCTATTCTATGATTCTACTTCACCGTGGATTAAACAAGCAAACATGCTCGGAGCAGCGTCACGTTTGTACTCGTTTCAATCGGCAAAATGTCACGAATACTAAACAGCTTGAATGTCGAGATTATTCTGACGGAACTGATGAAATTCCTTCGCAGATAAGGCCGTTTCGATTCCAGGAACGCGGTGTTCGCGTCTCGCGCGAAATATTACGTATGCGTCGCGACGCGGCGCGCCGGTCGGAAGGATTAGTATGCTGCGCAAAATAAACCATTCCGGCATGCACTGTTAGAAAAATTAGTTCTATCTGGGGCCGGGACATCTGATATACAACGCACGCAGGCCTGCCAACCGGAAGGAGCGGAGAAGGAAGTGCGGAGCCGGGAGGCGCAAAGCCCCCGGAGGGCAACAATTGTGCATTCATCGGGCCAAGGGGCCTCTAATTAAAACGCATTGTTTATATTCTTTGCAGGAAGCTTCTCCCGCTATCCCCACCCCTCCCTTCGACCCCCTGAAAGCCGACTAGACGCGTTTCTCGTCATCCCACGGCTCCCAGGGGTTCTCTTACGCAAACTTCCCTTCTAACTCGTTCGAGATAAAGCTGAACGGATATCGTAGGCTACTTCGGAAACGTTCGGACAAACAATCGGGCCGGGCCCACGTTAACTTCGCTCCGGACGCTCCTTCTGAGACACCATGGCTGTTGCTATACCCAGGGGGCTCTAGATTCCAGCGAGAAACACAGGATATTTTATGGATGCCGGACCGTGTCGGTGATCGTCGCACATGAAAATGCAGATCTAGGCTTTCCGGAGGATTTAGGGATCAGTTCAAGTACCAGTGGTAGCAGTCAAAATCGTATCTTGAGTAATTTTATTTTCTTCCGTGTCTATAGTCCATTGTTACCTCCTTTTGTAACTTCCTAAAGCAGTCTCTTACGATTCTCGTTTTTTTTTTGGTGTTCTACATATTTTTTATCTTAATTTTTAAGTTTTTTGACACCTTTATGTACATTTTGACGTAGCATCCTATATAAAAAATTAATTTATAATATTGATTTTAATCCTTATGATCAGTTTTAAAGTTGATTTTGCTTATTCGAACCAGGAAACATTTTTTTAAACACAGGATTGAAGCTAATTACGAAGACCGGTTGCTGATTGAAAAAATCGTGGTTCCGACGAGGCCGAGAGTTCGGTGTATGCCAATTAGTGGAAAATTGGATGCAGGGCGATATGTTTCACGGCGACGAATTACGTTCGTGACTGAATGAGAAAAGATGGCGACGAAGATCGAGGGCGGCGAGCAAAACGAGAGAGAAACGGGAGAACGAGGAAGCGTGGCCAGCGCGTTTGAATCGGATTTGCCTGGGACTTTCATTTCGCGTCTCCGTAACTCGTGCCGAGGGTTCGCGACGTCGACGGACGTGCCCCGACGAGCACTTCCCTTTTTCTCGGCGAGAATTACCGTTTCGATACAAATCGTGGCCACGTCTCGACTGCGACGGAAGTTCTTCTTCTCGATTTTACTGTCGGGCAATGAGGCGCCCACTGAAATTTGCAAAATCTGTTATACTCAAATTTATACATCCTTAGAAATGGTTACAGAAAGGTCCTAGGTTATCCCTCCACCACTTTTGCTGTTCAACTTGAACTCAAAAAATTACGAACATTGCTCTATCATTACTAGACTGCGGATTTCATGCATTTATGACAAAAATGGGTAGTTGTGATTTAAAAAAGTGGACAGATTTAAAAAATTTAATTTGCAAAATCTGTTATACTCAAATTTGTACATCTTTAGAAATGGTTACAAAAAGATCCTAGGTTATCCCTCCACCACTTTTGCTGTTCAACTTGAACTCAAAAAATTATGAACATTGCTGTATCATTACTAGTGGATTTTATGCATTTATGGCAAAAATGGGTAGTTGTGATTTAAAAGAGTGGACAGATTTAAAAAATTTAAGAGCATCAATGTATTGTTATAACAATGTATAAGTTGCAACTTATGAACATTATTAAAGAATGAGAGAAATTTTTACTTGATCCTTGTTTGTTGCAGTAGATGCAAACGATTTCTATTTTGCATGAAGATCCGCAGTCTAATCATGACCAATTTATTAAAATCAATGGAACAGAAAATTATTAGAACAGAAAAATTGGCTGAAGTAAATACCCCTTTTTGCTATTATTGCTGAAAATCGTACAAATGTTGATAAAATTAAACTTCTCCAGAAGAACAGGATCGGTAATAGACTTTCCATTAAACTTTCACTTTTTGCATAAAAATGTGCAGCTATGTCACATTTTTAAGAAGTACATGTCACAGCACAAACTGAGATCAAATGATTTACAGCGGTTAAAGAAAAGCAAATGGATGAAGTTTCGCCCTGACCTAGCCGATCAATTATTTTTTACCAGGGACGCGGACATAATTGCAAGGGAATGAAATGTACAGAAGGAATAAGAGTAAAAGGAACGAGAGAAATACAGAGTGTCGAAGCTCATCGAGCTTAGAGAAGCTCCAGTTACAGCCATTCCGGAACGGAGAACTGTGTAGTTGCGTACAAAGTTGCGCGTATAGATAGAACAGGCTCGTTCGAAGGGGGAAAAGTACACGGCCTCCTAATAAAAGTACCAGACGAGTCTCTCCACGTACCTTCCACCTTTTTCCCCCTTTTTTTCCCGACACCTCCCTTCGTACAGACTGCAAACTGCGCCTCTCTGTCTCCCTTTCTCCTCTTTCGCTGCCGCGCCGTTTCAACCCCCTTTCGAACCCCAGATCCAACCAGCCATCGCGTTAACAAGCATATTTTACATTTCATCGCGGCCACTTAACACTACGGCCAACGCTACTTTGCTACAAATTGGCTGCGTGACACGCATATAGTAATCGCTGCGATACTATGTGGTGTTAGATATCATTTAATTATTTACAAAGTTTCGAGGGGATGAACTACCCCCACGCTTTAAGGAATAAAATATTTTTTATTTTATTTTCTTGAAGCTTGGAGGTTGAGTAATGTTTCCTTATCGATTCGTATATTCCACTTCAATCTTTTAATTAAACTTTATATTTTATCTTACACTGTACCTCATATTTCACTTTGTGTAATTTCAACCATTTTGATAGAATGGATTAAACATGTATCACTCGTAGCAGTAAAGTAATAATTTAATGAATGAATACATTCTTTCCGAATGTATTCATTAAGCATAATTAGGAAACCTGTTAAAAGACTGTATTTGCTAAATTTATATAAAACGTGATAAAGATAATATAACAGTAACCATGCGTAGATATAACAGTAATAATACGTAAAGCACAAAGGAATGAATATTTCAGAGCACGTTAAACGGAGTTCGTTGCGGTCTGATAAAGTACCGAATTAATAGATTTATATTTGACTTCTACCTTTGAGAACCGACTTATGAAAATGTGAATTTCCATGAATATCCACGATCTAGTTACAAACGCGTAGAATCCGTTGTCTAGCGATCGCAGAGATTAGTATTCTTGGTACGCGGAGCGTGGCTTTTGGAATAATCATGGAGAATTATGAAACTCGCGCGTATACGCTCCGACCCGTTGAAAAATTGATATTTTATGAGACATTCTAGAATTTCGAGTGTACTGTCACCGGATTATTCGAGCGGAATCTCGCGATTGTATAAACAACTCGGCCAACCGATTGTACACACTGCTCGAACGGTTAAATCTAGTTGGATAATCGTCCGACGATAATGAATATTTATTGCAAAATATGCATACGTGACGCGCTGACAACGTTTCCATTACTTTAATCGGCTTCTATTCTGATTTTACCCTATCACTTCCCGCGATTGTTCCGCGAGATATATATTTGTTGCGGAAACTGTGCCAACATCGAGACAGCGGGACATTCATTTTCCTCTCTTATCAGCGATAAGACCGCAAATTCTCGGCGCACCGTGGAAACGAGGTAACAAAAGATTTTCGAACAATGGAACGTACATTCGTTATGAACCGTTCGGGATATGCACTGTTTATGCAACTTATTCATTAATATAATAAGTGAATCAACGATCCTTTAAATGATGAAGCTTTCCATAATCTACAGAAAGTTATACAAACGTTTGTTTCGCGAATAATGTTAATACTTTACTTACTGGAAGCCTATTAATAGGATTTTCAATAATTATGCTGTACCAAAACAAAGCATAGAAATTTTCTTTTATATTGCAATGTTAAATGAAACTATTAGATGACGTTATTGAGGGTGACTTGTTAATTCACAATGAAAATTGCTGTTGCTATTGAAGGTTCCATTAAAAAGTGTTTGGCTATGTACCATAGATTTTTCAAAATTATGCAATAATCACCGATCGGTAATGTATTAAGTTTCATCGACCATATATTTTACTGTACTCCATAATTGATAAAAATTTAAATATACACATTAATGTATTGAATTTTTATAGAACTTAAAGTCCTCAATTTTAAATTTTATAAAATTACAATAAATTGTAAAAGAGGCAGGCACAAAATATTTATGAAAACCATAAACAACATGATTCTCTGAACAAACAAGTTCGAAACTGTATCCAACGATGCACACCATCAAATTTCACATCCTCGAGGGTTCGCATAAAAGAAAACCGGGCTGAAAAATAAACGTTAGCTCGTCAAAGCCCGAGAGGAGAACTTGTTACACAGTTTATCAAGTCAGATGTAAAAATTTGAGTAGCTACGGCGGAACGAACTGCGTTTATTTAATCAAACACGGTGCATCAAACGACGCGCGCGCGGCCTTCGGGTGGTAAAGCTCTCGATGTAAATTCGTGGGGAAAAAAAATTACACCGCTGATGAAAAAGTACGGTCGTTCCAGAGATTGTCTTTAATCTCGCTTCCGTTTCTCAGCGAACGGCACCGTATCCACTATGAAAATGGAATTGCGCGGAATTTCGGTGCTGTTACACGGCCGTTCAATCTCTCGCCGTGATAAAAAAATATATACCTTCGTCCCGAGGACAGGAATATTGGGGAAAATGGTGGCCGACTTCCCGCAGATTTATAATCGTGTAGCTCGGAGTCACCAGTCGATTTGCTGACTTGTTTAAACCAGAATTCCGATTGAATTAGAGTTAGTCGTAATTTTTCCAATTCAGGAAGAAAATCCAATAAACATTGCAAAAGATTTCTTCGTAATTTTTACCCATTTTTGTTCAACAATCGTGTTTCATTCAGAATTAGTATTTTAAAAGAATTTATGAATTTGCATCACAGTAATAGTGAAATTAAACATTGCGTATTATTTACTATCTTTGTGAATATAATGATAAAAATATTATAAAAGGTGCGTTCTAAATCTAAAAACTTGTGTAATCCACACAATTGAAGGAACGCTGAATTATTCGGGCAAACTGCGAGTTTGATGATGTTTGATGATGTATGAAGTTCTTCGGGTTATCTTCCGAAATTTCTTACAGGAAAACGAAGTGATTCAAGACTATAAAACTTGTTGCAATATATTCGTACATGATTCAGTATAATATATGAATTTTTTTTAGTACGTTCTATTCAACGATGCTTGGTGTGGATAGGTTTGAGCCTCGAGAGATTTTACGGGATATTTTCGTTTCCAAATTTGTTTTTCCGTACGAGAATAAAAGGCGGTTCATTGGAGGTGCAATTTCCTCGATATCATTGGGACGAGAGAACGGTGAAATTACCGGCAAAAATCGCGTTCAATCACCGATAGAACCGGTCGTTCGGTATCTCTCGAGCCCGCGTGTTTTGTGCGTGCGGGGGCGGTAAACATAAAAGCGGTCGTTTCCCAGGACGAGCCGGGAAGAAAACGGCGTCCGCGTAAATTACGGAAGATATTTCTCGGTTTATCTCGGCCGCGTCGGCTCCGAATCAATTACCAAGGGGTCGTGGAGAGGAGCCGATCGTGGTTGCTGCTCGATTTTCACGATCGATCGCCGGGAGCCGGTCCCGCGGCCGTAACTCTTCGGGCGTCGACGCGATAGCGTCGTATAATGTTTCTGCCTAACGACCGCGTATAATACTGATAAAAGAAGGTAAAAACGACGGACGCTGCCGGTTCTTCCGCGCCGGGCTATACCAGTGGCTCGTTAATCTCGAAACGGTGGTCCGAGTCGACAAATTTAGTCACGTTTTGTCCAAAAGTTAATCCTTCAAACCGGTATCCGTTCAATCATCGTGATTTCAGAGCTACACCAAGGAACCTAAAAATGAAGAAACCATTGGCCATTTTAATCCCATGCCTTACGATTTATTTTACGGTTTTAGTGACTATATCTTTTTTTGTAAATCGTAATTTCCTAAAAAAGGAGAATATTGATATAAATTGTATGCCTATATGTTC
Organism: Lasioglossum marginatum; assembly: GCA_028455795.1. Lineage (NCBI taxonomy): Eukaryota > Metazoa > Arthropoda > Insecta > Hymenoptera > Halictidae > Lasioglossum > Lasioglossum marginatum. The sequence continues at coordinate 7,166,666 of CM052278.1, read as the reverse complement.
TCCAATAGCTGTATATTAACAAAACCAAAATAGAATTTTATTCCGGTTTAAAGGAAATTATTAACGTACATTTTTATCAGAATGTGTTCAGAATCTTCATCACGTGTCAGACACGATATTGTAAGGCAAGGGGTTAAGGAGACCCTAATATAGCAGTTTCCTAAAATATATGAATTGTATACTTTATAAATTTATGAACGAGTATTTCGAGGGTACGCAATAATTTTTAAAAATATTTTCAGAAGGCCCATTGCACTGTATATTCCAGAAAATACCTGTAAAAGTACCATTCTGTTCGAACGGAGCGAACCTTCCACCGAATATCGTAATTAAACGATGTACAGCATGAACGTGAACGAGTAAACATATGCGACGAGTTGGAAGCAGTTGGAAACTCGATGAAGACATGGCAGAGTTGCCTCGAAACAAGTTCTACGGATACGAAGGAAACTGGGACGGTCTTCCGGGTCGAAAACCAATCAGATTTACGCGGCTCCCGGGGCGCGAATTTTCTTCTCTACCCTCGGATAGGGGTGATTCGTCAGGAACGGCCGGAAGGGAGCGCAGGAAGAGAGGACGAGAGATGGAGATGGGAAGAAAAAGAGAGAGCTTGGTTTACATCTTCGTTCGCGGAAACAACGACGAGGCGATCCGGTTCGAGATGTGTCGGATGAGGAACGATTTTTCTCGCGTCCGCAAGATAGCTGCCCCTCCCCCGCAACACCCCCGAAGCGAAAGAAACCGTCGACAAGAAGGAAGACCCATTTCCCTCGTATTCTCGAATTGCCTCTGTTCTATCCGCCCTTTTTCTTTCGTTTTGCGGTTCCTGCTGACGCGGAGCTCTTCTTTTTCCCTGGAAAAAAAGGAGCAACGAATTCCAAGTGGAAGTTTCTCGTTGCTATTCAGGACGACCCTGGAAAAGAGAACGGGCGGCAGCGGTTTCGTTCGTCCTGTTATATTGGTTTCGTACGGAAAGAGGACACCTCTCTCAATTCCAGTTCGTTTTAGCTGGTTTCGGACCGGACTGGTCGTTCCGGGGACACCCGGTATATGCGGTCGGTTTGATATTTCGTGTCGACGCAGCCGTATCTCTTCTCGCCTTGCTCTCTCTATCTCCGGCCACGATGCTCCTTTTTCCGTTCTTTTCCCCCCGTGAACTTCGTTTCTCTTTAACGGCGGCCACTGCATCACCGCAGATCGGGCACCGTACCCTCCCTACATCCGCCGGTACGAAATCACCGTGCCAAAGAATTTTGGCCGGACTACGGACCTGTGTGGCTTGTCTTCATCAGACGAATATCAGCGGTCGTCTCTCTATCCGTTTTCTCATCTCGTAATTCGCAGCAACGTTCGATCCCTTGACTTATCATTTCTTCCGCAATTCATTAAGCTAGGAGACCGTTTGGGATCAAAACTTCAGTTGCTCTCGATAGTATTTCTCGCGAGTGGACACTGCGTAGAGAGTCACATTTAGCACTCGAAAATCAATCTCAGTACTCTCAAGTGGCTTTGAAGTCACTCTCAGTACTCTCAAGTGGCTTTGAAGTCACTCTCAGCACTCTAAAGTGGATTTGAAGTCACTCTCAGCACTCTCAAATGGCTTTGAAGTCACTCTCAGTACTCTCAAGTGGCTTTGAAGTAACTCTCAGTACTCTCAAGTGGCTTTGAAGTAACTCTCAGTACTCTCAAGTGGCTTTGAAGTCACTCTCAGTACTCTCAAGTGGCTTTGAAGTCACTCTCAGCACTCTCAAGTGGCTTTGAAGTCACTCTCAGCATTCTCAAGTGGCTTTGAAGTAACTCTCAACACTCTCAAGTGGCTTTGAAGTCACTTTCAGCTGGCTCAAGTTATTCTGAAGTCACTCCCAGCACCCCCCGTTACACAATAAATTATGATGGTAACTATATCGTCTTTAATGTCACTTGAATTAAAAAAACGTGACGGATACGATGGTAAAAGTTCAATAAAATAATATAAAAAACAGTAAAAGTTGCAATCATTAGTGTGAGTCTTCGACAGTTACGGAATGAATATTGTGAATACTTCGATACATACTCTCATAAAAAGTTGAATATCGCTGAAAAAGGCATCGAATTTATTCGCGCACATAATAAACATTGTCCTCGAATTTCCCATAAGGAACGTTGCGAACTTTCGTTCCAAGCCAATCAAATCCCGAGGGTGGGATGCCATGTAAAGACAGAAGGGTGGCAAGATGGAGGAAGTCCGGCGAGCGACGGAAATATGTATAGACAGCGCGTTTTTGATTCCTGGTGCGGCTAGGCGGGGAAGCAAAGCCGCTCGCATATTTGTGAAACGCGCGGGCAGCATACGAATGCGGTGCGGTCCGCTCGTCGCGACGCGGGCCGTTTCGGGCCGAGTCGGGCCGAGCCGAGACACGCAACCGCCGCGGTTTATCCACAGTCAATAAAGGCTGGCTGTCAGCATGAATACCAAAATCGTGGATCCGAGGCTATCCAGGCTGGTTGGGAGCCGCGTGTGGGCGAGGTGCGGGGCGGTGGCGGCATGTGGGTGGCGGTCCCAACCCACCGCAAGATTTACCGAGGCCCGTACATCATACGCACGTGCGTGTTTCACTGTTATCGTAAATACATTCCCGGAGATATAGACCGGCAACGGTGTCGTCTCGTCCGCGCGGCAGAGCCCGCGGATATGGGAGCACGTACACCCACTGGATTTTCCGGATCCGAGCCGCGTGTCCCGCTCCAACGTGTTCTGATATCGAATTCCACGCGCCAGCCAACCGCAGGGGCAGATCCTACGGCAGAGGTGATCCTTTTTGCGGTTTCCGGACGCGGATTACGGCCACGTTTCGATTGTCTTCTTACGCTGCGCCCCGGAATCCGAGCTGATCGATTACTCGGACCGTCACGATCGTCTCCCGAATCGCCGGAACGTGGTCCAAACATCAAATCCTTCCATTTAGTAAAAAGTATTCTATCTAGTGATGATCCGTCTCTATTAGTATCGATTCCTAATTGCAAAGTACGATTGCACTGAAAGTATGTATGATCCTGAAAGCTTGTCTAGCACACCTAAATTTTTATTATTCCAGTCTTTATACAAATTCTGGAATACACATTAAAATCTCTAATTTAATGTGCAAATGATGTTCAATCAATTCTAGAATAAAAATAAAAGTCGAAGGAAGAAATAAGACAAAGAAATTTTTGTTCGGCCCTAAACCAACCATAATGCAGGCGGAGGGTTAAGATTGCTGTTGAGAAACTCAGTCAGTAAAATTACGAACTCAGTGAGGAGTAATTTTTCCCTCAAACAGCAGTAACTTTCGCTGCGCTGGCAACGAAGAGTGCAAAATTTCTCTGGAAGCTGGATGGATTAGTGCAATCATCCAGCGGTTAAAAGAGCCGAGCACTGTGAGAAGGAACTTCGTTTCCGAGGATAAGTTCGAGTAGCTTTGTACACGGAGGCTGCTCTCCGTCGAAGCCGCGCCAGGAAATTATTTCCCAGCAGACCAATATTATCTTTCACGTTTATGCGCAGATAACGCTGTGTATGGACCTATAAGTGAAGCAAAGCGGGGCATTCACTTTCTCAAAGTTCTACGGTTTCCAATAAAGATACTAGCCGGATGGTCTCAAAGCTGAAGATAGGATTCCAGAGTATCTGATGCGAAGCGCGAAACACGTTGTGCGGCACACAGCTCTTGATAATCCTGTTTTATCTTTGCTTATGCAACCCACACTCTGGGGACGGAGTGTAGAAGTTAGTTATAGTTACTTTGATGTTTTCGGAATGAAATTTAATAGCCGAACGTGCCCGTTGTTGTGCCAGCACGTGGCGGGTATATTAAGATCATCCGATATGCAACTTTAGCTTATGTTTTCCATCTGCATTAGGGGTTTCCGGGTCAATTTAATATTTTTAATGGATTCTTGACATTTCTCTTGTGGACCTAATCAGTTAAATATTCTGAAGTTGACTGTGCTAAGAAGCTACGAATTTTTTTTCAATAATCTTCATAAAAAAATTACTGGACTATATTATTGATATTATATTAAATAATCACGCAGAGTTAAGAACTTTATTTAATGTGAAATTTTTCGCAACTTCATTTATTTAATTCTACGAATTGTATAGTAACGAGAAGAACGTAAGTTTCCACTAAATCAATTTCCAAACGATTAAAATTGTCGGGACCTGTTAAGACTTCCGGATTATATTCTCCCATAACCGTTGATTTATGCAGTAATTAAAAATCCATTTCGCCGATTTAATCTCGGGGCTAACAACTCGATAACAGGATTTCGATTCATGTAAAATTGCATAACATTAATCTGGATTCGTTCGGCGAAGAAGGAATTGTCCATCGATGCGGAGCTGGGTTCGATCGAGTCAGCCATCGATTCCGACTTTCATTAAGGCTCTGTTCCTCCGGTCGGTCGTATTTCTTCGAGGATTTCTTATTCCGCGAGACACGTATCGGCGACGAATTGCGAGCGTTTCGAGAGAGCGTTCAACGTCCGGGCCGGCCGGGTCGGTCGGAAAAACGGGACGCACGCTCTATCTCTGGATCCGGCCAGATAAAGAAAACCGTTTCAATTTCCCTAATGCTGCGAACGTCGCGCTTTTACATTACAAACGTCTTTCCTCGGTCCGCCGTCGTCTCTCCACTCCGCTTTATTTGTTTCCCGTCCGCTCGTTTTTTCTCTTACCGAGACCGCAGCCCTCCGCCTTCCCGTGCCAGCGGCTTCCGGTTTCGATTTCAACGTTTCTCCACGATTTTCCTTCTGTGTTCTATCCCTTTCTATTACTCTTTCTCTTGTCCACCGGCTTCTCTGACCACAGCGTCCGATCCGGACACGAAATCTACGTGGCCGCATCGCCCGACGAAAGAACCTTGTTTGGATAATCCGCACTGGTCCCGAACAATGTGACCGTCGTTCGGATATGGATCCGAAAGAAGCGCCAGTCACCTACCCGTCAATCCGATTAATTCTCCACCGCAGAATCTGTGTCGCTGCTTCCACGCTGCTCCTACGATCCCGTGACCGCAGATCAAAGCCGGCTTCCGACTCGTGGCTCCAGTTTTTCTACGGTTTTTCTGCGATCGTCAGACTTACCGAAAACCGAAATATAGGTATTGGGTTGGCAAGAAAGTAATTTCGATATTTTAAGGTGAAATAGAGCCCAATTTTTTTATCCAAGTAATGAATTTTAATTAATAAGATATTCTCCCTTTTGTTCGACGATCTTTTGCCAAAAAGAATAAGTAAGAAAATATTTTATTGATTAAATAAGTTCGGTTTTATTTCACTTTAAAATACCGAAATTACTTTCTTGCCAATCCAATAAGTGAAACAGCTTGACTGTATGGGCAGATACGTAGAGCAAAGTCAAATCATTTCAACATGTATGTAAAATAGGCCATCGACCATTCGGACAGATAAGTAGTACATATCGACCATGTGGGCAGACACGTAGAGTAGGTGCACCATTTGGACAGACACGTAGAATAGGTTCACCTTTGAGCAGGCACGTAGGATCGACCTAACCCAGACCATCATCGAATAAGCCGACGGACTAACGATTAACGCAGCAAGTAGAATAGGTCGACTATTCAAACAGATTCGTAAAATAGGTCAATCATGGTTGACGAAATCGAATGGATCCACCATTTGACAAACAAGTGGAATAGATCAAAAGGCCAATTCATCAGACAAATAGAATAGAAAAATCTTTATTCAGGTAGTCAAGGTGAATAGTTTCAGGTTAGCACAGCGAATTTAATTCGTGCGAATTATCCCATTAAAACGGTTCGAAATAGAAAGTCGAGCATTGATCAACCAATTAGAACAGTGTAATTTATATACAATCAGATAAATAAAACATGTGGTCCATTGCAATGCGAGTAGAACAAGGTTGATCTATTAGAACAGTGGTAAAATTGGTAGGAATTGGTCAAGCTAGTAGTATTGTTCAGACAAGTGGAATAAATCGTCCGTCGACCCGACAGAAGAGAACCGGGCTGATCTATGGCCAAATAAGTAGAATGAGGCAACGATTGGAGAAAGAAGTAGTATGTCTCGGTCATTGATCGGACCAATGGAATAGATTCGTCATTGATCAGTGAAGTAAAATAGTGAAGGTTTATTCGACAGTTTTTCAAGGTTTAAAAGTTTACGAAATTTCGGTTCATGAAAACTGTGATGGTTACAGTGTTCTACGTAGAGAGAAAGGTATGAAGACACGTATTAAGCTTTCAGAAACGTTCTCGACCGGAATGATCAAAAAGTGAAAGAAAAAGAATCCCCATGCTCCTACCGAGGTTTCTTACAAACATGCCAACTTTTGAAAAACTAAGAGTTTTCATGCTACAGAAGTTTTCTTATTAGCGACAGTTTTAAACCTACGGAGAGTCTGCTAACAAGCACACTTTGTAACTAGACTTTCTCAAGTATTGGGCTGGCCGAAAATTATTCTCGCTCTTTTAAAGGAAGTACCAAGTTTCATTTAATCAAATTCAATTTCATTAAAATTCAAGCTTGCGAACTTCGACCAACCTTCTGCCATATTTTAGGTACACATATTTTAGGTCACACATAATATTCAGTTTTAAATTACACTAAAGTAATATTTACTCCATTATCAATGTATCAACGTCACAATTTCAATTTATCGGACGCTTTGAACCGGTTTAAGGTAATATTTAAAATAGTCCGACGTATAGAAATAAAGAGGTACCTTTTTACGTTCATTTATCTATTAAAACCATTCGGTTGGAACAGTATTAAATAGAAGGGCTGGAGTGGGATGCAGATCATTCAAACTTGATTGATTGAGATTTTACCCCCTTTCAAGGGTCTCTCGTTCCAGCATTAATAAAGGCTCACAGTATTCGCCGGTAACGTTACTGCCTCGGTCTGGTAGCATTCAAAGGGAGCGATCACGCGTCCGGATGAAATTGATAAATTTCCGGCGTGGTCATAATGAACGGTCCCGCTTTCGACTAGTTAACCAGCAATAAAGCCCGAAACTTTTCCCCCGCGTTAATGAAGTGCATGCGTGTAAACTGCCCGGGCCGCTATTACGACTTATAAAACGCGGGCGGTCGCGTCGGTAATTAAAACGCTTAATCAAAGCCGCTTTATGGCCGCACCGCGTTCTTCGAAAAATGTTATTCAGCCGCACGGGTTGCGTTCACCCTGTCCCGAGCTTTATTTCCATCGTATTTTCGGCGACACTGCGTTTTCGAAAAGAGCTCCTCATTTCCCATCGAAATTACTGCTTCCTGACTCTTTTGGACCGCGCGAAACAATAACTTCTCTAATACAAACAACTAAACTGCGTATTTCTTTTTTAAATAATTTTAATGAGTTAAAAAAAATATAATATCCTCAAGTTTTTAAAATGTTTTTACTGTTTTGCGTTCAAGGGAAACATACGAGTTTCATTGTTAATCAAAACACACAGGTTTTAACACGTTAAATATTATTTGAACAAACGTTCCTGAAAATATTGTGACAATTAATAAAGTTATATTTAATATTTAAGTTTGGTACCTTGTTTGTTATATGAGACCACAAAAAATGGAAACTGCACAAATTAAAAAACTGTTTTGACAACTCGAATGTTATTTGAACGAACGTTGTTAAAAATGTTGGGACAATGAGGGTGCGTATTTAAATTTTATTCCAATTTCCATGAATTTTTCGGTGTTTTTAATGTTCCAGCTTCATATTTTGTTTGAAATTGCCCAGGCACTGCAAATAAAATACACGAACTGGAAGAAAATTTTAACAAGCTAATTTTCATATTTATGAAAATAAAAATGTAGAATGTACACAGTGCCGAAAAAATTTTCTACACGAAAATGATTGTAGTTCGGATTCGGATTAAATTATTCTGTGGCATGATCCATGCGTACGAAGATAATTAATCTTACGCCTCTTGCGATTGGACAATTCCGAACGAAATGAGGGAGTTGAAGGCAAGATTCAAGGAATCTTCTCGAATGGGACGATGGTAGGGTCTAAGCCCAAGTAACGAAATGAACGCGCAGACATATCACAGTGGTTAGGGCCAAATCCATTTCTCCTATTACGACACACGCCATTACGCTCTTGACGTATTAAACGTTCCATTTAATCGGCATCTAAGCTCCCGTGAAGCTTATGCAACATGTTTGCAATTGAATCCCCAGGGATATTACGTAAATACAGTCGGCCGAAGGTGAAGATTTCTAGCCAGACCATTCGAGACCACGATTTAGTTCGATCTCTGGCAATTACCCTCCGGAAACCGCTCTACGGAGAACCGAATCTACTTCCCGAGACCTCTTGTTCTGCGTTAAGTGATATTCCAACATTCTGCACGACTGGAATAAAACCGTATAGGTTCACGAATGACAGTCAAAATTGAAAAACTTTATCGTCCCGTCGAAACTATAAAAGTTTCACGAATCCGTGAAATTGCGATTTCCCCGAAATTGCATTTTATTCAAACGCAACGGTGACTTTCTGTCAAATATTCAATAGAATAAAATTTTGGAGAAATTCTAGCATCTATATACTAAGATTCCATTTTTCAACGAATTTCTCAAAAAATAAGTGCAACCGATTTTTGCATCGAATATGACACTTTAATGAAATCCAATTTTGGGGAAATTCCAACATCTACTAATCTTTCATACTTCAACTCCGCCAGCTTTAAAAAGTAAGTGCCACCGTTGGCTTTTCGTGTCGAATATGATAGGTATTTTTTAAAGCTCGGGGAGTTGCAGTATGGAGGATTAGGTAGATGCTCGCCGATCGACGCTAAAAAGTAGATTCCTTAAAAGTTTTGTACAATATTTCTCGAGGGAAGTCTGGGACGGGAACTTTTAAAAATTTCGTCCTTTCACCCGAAGTTCGTCTCAGTCAACGTCCAAACAGTTTCCTTATTATAACGAACGAATCTCCTTTTACGCGAAGAAAAGACGATACTTCGAGAGGGATTTCGCCTCGATATAGCTGATCCAAGGATTATCCGACGGGCTGCACGCTTTCCTCGAGAAAGCTCGAAGACTTTCTTGCATTAACTCGTCTCGGTGGCGCAAACCATTCCCGGCTGGTCGTTAGGGATCCGTTAGTACTTGGCCGCCTGAAAAGCGGCCTTGTTACTGTTTAGTCTCAACTTCTTCCACTTGGCTATCCACGGATAGTTTAATTAAAAACCGTGGAACTCGACGTATTCTCATGAAATTACCTCTCACTTACCGTAAAATATTTCCGGCGAGACTGCTTATGACGCGGACCCCGCAATTACTTCTCGTTCTTGGATAAATATTTTGTCACAAAGCTATGGAAATTCTGCTTTATAGTACAAACATTCCAGGGATCAATAAAGACATGTTCCTCTTCACAAATCTTATTTAATATCACTGTCTCTCTGGATCGAAGAATTTCTACTGATTTCAGTAGAATAACACGACACTGGTCAGACAAGTGGAATAGGAGGATATTAGTCAAACAAGTAAAACAGAAATGTTTCCGATCAAGTAGAACAGAACAGTGATTGGTTCGACAAATAGAACATGATGATTCATTACGCAAGTGAAATGGGGTGGTCATACATCAGACAAACGGAATTTGTTGATTAATGACGAAACACGTAGAATAGAATCATTTCTCAGGCCATTGGCATGAGACTGTTCCCGTTTAGCGAACATACAATACGATCATTGATCAAGCAAGTAGAATTAAACTGTCATTTGTCAGGCAAGTGAGATAGGACGAGCCTTTGAGAGATAATTGAAGCAGGTGTGTCTTTGATCAAATACGTAGAACGGAACAGTCATTGTTCGAATATGTAGAATAGGATGGTTATGAATCAGGCAAGCGAAATGGGCCGATTATTGATCAGGCAAGTAGGACGAGCTTGTTATTAATGAGGAAAGTTAAATTAAATGATTACTTAAGCCAGGGGAAAGAGGCTGTTCGTGGTTACACAAATAGCCATTGATCCAACAAGTAGAATTAGACGACCATTAGGCAAACAATTGAAATAAAACGGCTATTCAAGAGCAAGTGAAGTAAGACAGTCTTTAGTCGGACAAGCGAAGCAGAACTGTCTTTAGTCAGACGATGCGAACATGCGAGTCCTCAATCAAATAAGTAGAATGCGTCAGTCATTTGCCCTCCAAGTAGAGCAAGATGGTTATTAATCAGAAAAGTGGAATATGATAGTTATCGGTCAGACAAGCGGAACGAGGTGATTAATGACGAGACAAATAGTCCAGGATCATTCGTCAGGCAATGATCGGGAGTGAATGTGGTTATTGGTCAGACAAGTGGAACGAGCATGTTCCTGATCAGAAAGTGATCGTTCCAGATTTAATCATTCAATATCATTTCCATCCATTAACATTCCATGGGAGTGAAAAAGTTTTCGAGACCATTCTTTATGTTGGTCTAATTTTTAAAATGATCCAACTAGCATAGTCATTAATATCGTTTATTCGAAAATCACGATTGAGCGTCCCATTTTCCGAAGACCTAGATACATTTCAAGAATAGTACCGTAGAGGAATGGTTCATAAATCAAGATTTATTGCTCGTGGTTCACCCCCGTTCCTAATACAAACGTTTCAGATCAAACGTTCCTCCATTTACCGGTGTGCAGAGTTCTCCAATATACAAATACTTGGTTCCGAAACTAATCGGGTCCCGCCGTAAAAAGGAGAGAGGAGAGCGGAGGCTCCCCATTGGCCGGAGATAACGACGCCAATTCGCTTGCCGGGAAACGTCGCGGCCTTAAAAGCATCAGGGGACTCTGCCCGGGATACTTCCGAGAATATTATAATATAATGAACACCGGGGGACTCGTGGCCCGACCGCGTCGATATTGACTTTTCTAATTAGACTTGGCCGAGCACTGGAACAAACTGCCTCGATCCTTAACCCGCGTCCTTTCCCATCGCTAAGTAGCGGAGCCTCGAACGAGTCCCGGCGGCGTTCCCGAGGGAACTCGAACCGATAGGAGCCCCCACGGTCTTCGTATACATTCTACGAGTGGCTCGGTATTTCGATATTAGAATTCGGGAGAAGGAATTCTCCTATAATATCAACTAACTTCGCCGGAACGAGCCATCCTCCGAGTTACAAGATCGGGTCGACTGCGGGCTGCAACCTGATAACGTTTTCCCGGATTTTACCTTGCTAATCGGACCCGCCGTGCAACCTTTCGCACGCCGGATACCGATCCAATCAAGCCTCTAATTTCTTCTGCATTAGCTTGGCACGATCAGTTTTTACACGGAAGCCTGGTTGCACCGAATTCTTCGGTACATTATAAGATATAGTTTAAAATTGTAAGTGTACACTCAGTAAGATTATTAGTCGCCTGTGGTTCTAATAATTTCATAATTCACTGTGTCAAGCTTTTAACACTAGAACTACCAAGCATTAATCGCGATTGGCATACATTGCCTTATAATAATGACAAAATTGCACTTATTCAGATCTCGTACCAGTTTTGTTCAAATATGTACTTGAATAGAGAAGCTCACTAAATAATTTCTCAGAAAAACATATATTTATAATTTTAATATTTCCACCGAGAATTTTTATATTAATTTTATTATTTTTATATTAATTTTAATATTAATACCGAAAACTGTCGTACAACCCCTCGGGTGGTGATCCTGTATATAAAAATGAGTCGAGGAAAAGGAATAACATTTTTTATTTTCGCGTTTCTTTTTCGAGTAAATCAAATACGATCTCACCGCGAGCATTCTCAGGAAGACCATAGGTGAAGTCGTGAATGTATATTAAAATAAATATTTTATGGTGATTGTGCTAGGTATACAAAGACATTGTTACGAGCGTCAGAACAGTCAATTTTATTTTCAGTACAATAGTTTATTGAAACAAATTTGTAGAAAAGCTTGCTTGGCAAACTGATGAATTCGACCTAAAAAAAGGGCGAATTAGCTTTTGAACTGGATAGGGGTGGGATTTAGAGCGCAAAGACACGCATGGAGATCCGCAGTGTACTTATCGCGAGTATAAACGAAATTTATGAGTGTTGTGACGTTTCGCAACGCTGGCAGCAGAATGTATCGTTGTAAACGAGGAAGCTCGAATCGTTAACGAGGGGGAATCTTTCGTATCGGGGGGGGGGGGATGTGCCGTAAGTCACCGGGGTTTTATCGTTGTCCTTTTACGATGGATCGAGCGGCGTTTATCGATCGGTCGCCGGTCACACGACATTGCGGTAGGTCGAGCGGAATCAATCATTGGTCGACTTTCGAATCGGACCACGGGCACGGCCTCGAAATATGGTATTCGCGGCGGGGTGCTTGGACGTCTGCTCGTCAATCCGGCCGGACCTGACCGGGACATCAGTTTTCGTATCTGTCGCGGCTGTCGCGAGTTTATCACCGACAAAACGCGGCGGCGCTCGTTAACGCTGTGAAATACGGCCGTCCATAACGAAGGGACCTCTTTCGGTGCCGATATCCTCTGCTCCCGTCCCCGAGCCGTTTTTTACGCGTCGCGCCGCGCCGTTTCCCGCGACGTCCCCCGTGTTATGGAGCTCTAAACGAGCGTTATAATGACCATTGGTCGACGTTGATTAAAAAACCTTCAACCGGTTGACGGGAACTACGGGGCCGAAGCCCGAATCGCTTCGGAGGCCACGTGCTCCGTCGTCGTCGCGAACGCGATCGATAAGCGGACGCGATCGATAAGCGGACGCGTTCTTTCGAGCCTCGACCGGCTGTACTCCAATTTTTTCGACGCCGCGTCAAACCATCATGCCGACGTAAGTAGGTCGACAACCTGTCAAATGATTTCCAAAAATTAACGCGAGAAAGTTTCTCTACCGGATGTCCCCAGTGTTCATGGCGTAGCCGTGGAAGGGGTGATTCTACTTGAGAAAATGATTCTGAAATATGGAATAAATTTTTTTTTCTGAATTTCTAAAAGTACAATTGTTAATTCTCTAATACGAATTTGTGAAAACACTGTGACGAACTCGATATTATTGGTGATTAATTGCATCGATCTTTCAGTCGAAATTCATGCAGTTACCTCCAGTGATGTAGGTACAACATTCGTTCGTTGTCACACATATCGACTCTATTGCAAGTGCTGTTAATGATCAAACTAGTACGAGTCACGAGATATGCGTCTCTATTGGCCAATCAATCAAGGAAATTAGTGCGCATAATTCGATAGCTGATTGGTGATTCTCCTGATCACACAGACATGTTCGTCTAAGTTGTTCAGTTTACGCAAGTGGAACAAGACATTCATGGTCAGGCGAGAAGAATAAGACATATATAGCACACGAGTAGAGAAATGGAATAAAAAATTACATAAAATTGCGAAGGTAGAATAAGTCCGTGCCTGGTCAGACAAGTTGAATATCACTGCCAAAAGAATAGGAAAGTCCAATCAAGAAAGTACAGTAAATCCTCTGTAAACGCAACAAGGCCGTATACGATAAAGGCAACAAAAATATCCCCTCCACTGTGTAATCTGATCTCGGCTCGAGTATATCGGTGTAAACCACTACTAATGCGACGCGGAGTTGCAATCGCTTCGGCCTCGTGCGATCTCTGTTTATACGCGCTGTCCTTCTCTACGTTCGGCTCGGCCTTTGGAGATAAAAAAATAGCTACCCTGTACGGTAGATGCGACCAAATCCCCCTGAGGCTGTCGCGTCTATAGAGAATTTACTGTATAATCAAAGTCCAATATCCTAGCCTATAATTAGACAAGTAGAACAGGTAAACCTTAATCAAGTAGAATAAGACGACCGTGGTCAGACACGCACATTTAGCTTGCTTATAAAAATAAAATCTAATGGTCCAGTCAGGTGAGTAGAGTAAGTCTGTGGTCAGACGGAGAAAACTTATTTGTAGAACAAATGAAATACAGTGCAAGCGCTTATGTAGATTCAGATGTGAAAATATTACTCACCAGGCAAACCTACATATTCAGTGATATAAAACGAATAGAACAAACAACTCGGGCAGTAATTGGCTCACGTATTCAATTACAAAAGTGGAACGATGCAAAGTCTCCTCCTCAGACGTATAAATTGCAGCAAGCATCACTTAGAACAACTCGCATAGCGAGCGTATAAGTGAGGCGAAGGAAATAATGCATGTACGTGATCAGACAGCTTAAGTACTGTAACTTCCTGATCGGATGAAACAAGCTATGCTGGTTTCGAAACTGATGAGTGATATACTGTCCCTGGATAATCTAAACAAGCCCCGCGAAGTCGATTTACACGTGAAGCTACTTACAATTTTCCCTGAATATCCTCGTAGCACCATCGACAATTTCATTGCCGTTCTGACGATCGTAACAATTTTTGTTATTCAAACGGTCATACTTTTCCCGGTTCGATCTCCATTTCTGAGCATTAATTGAAACGGTTTCGGCATTAATTCCACGGGATCGTAAAAGTTGCTCGCGTTCTCCCGTGTTTGAAAGTACCGGATTAAACGGACCGGTTCAACGGCGGCAATAGAACGTCAACGTTTGATTTATACACGGGTAATCTTCTTCCACGGTATTATTATTAAAAACAGCATGGAACGTTGCACGCGCATCTCCGCTCCCGGAGAATAAATTGTAAATACGGTGTAAAACCGTTTGATCGCGGTGCCGATATTTTTAGTCGCTTTGACGCGCGCACCAAATCCCATCAGGGCTTAACCTTTTCGTTACAGCTGTCCCGTTCACGTTACGAATACACTGTACACGCGCGCGCGTCCGTTTGATAAAAGACTTGTTTGATCGGCTCGGCAGAATTAATCTTGTTCAGGACCTTTCAATCAATTTCCCCGGGGGAGAGGAAAACGCGAAAAGGAACTCGAACGATCTAGCGATCCATCGCGACGCTTTTTAACTGGAGATTAAAAGCGGACTGTTCGTATCAACCTGACGGACAAAGAACTTTTTTCGAATTTTATCTCTTCCGTTGCGCGCCTCGAAGCTCGCGGATTTCCGCCAGTCGAACTTTGATCTTGACTTCAGCGGTTACTTGAAGCGCCGTGTTATTGCAAAACGCTGGAGTGGAGGATAACGAATTTTTGAAGAACTTCCGCGCGGTCCTTTCAACGCGCTGAGCGCACAAAAGATGAAATGTCTTTTTAAGTGGAAATCGAGTAAAGCGATTTACGCGAGCGAGATGATCCGGTGCGTTAGAGTGAGCGATTATTAGACCGCGGATCTTTGCGCGTGTTTTCGTCGTGCTTTTATAAAGATACGATGCAAACATTTCTTTGGGGTATTCCGTTTGGCGAAAGTAAAAGAGAGATACTATTCATCGTTGCTAATATACAAGGTTTCTTGCGCTTTTTGTATGTCGACATACCATGAACTAGCACTCTAGATACTATATTTACTTATATTCCTTTGGTACATATCGGGTGTACGAATTAATCTCCTGTAATAAATTCAAAAAGTTACTCAATTTTGTAAGATGGCTCTTTCTAATCACAGAAGATTCACGTTCACGCAACCATAGACTCCGCATCTATTCAGACGTAATCCCAAGGGATATATAGGACCACCCAGCACCTTTATTTTCTTTTTAAATTTTAATCATCCCCAGCGGTGCACGGTGCAAAATGAAAAACCGCGGAATGTGAAAATGAAACGCAATTTCCTTACGTTAGCCTGACGATGGCCGGGGACTCTGCCGTCACGGGAGCCAAGATCAAACTAATCCAGCGAGTTTAATAAATCCAAACAAATTTAATAACCGTGCCGCGGGCGTCCGCGAAACCAGCGCGGCGCGCGATTTCGCTAAACAGTCCGCGAGAATGGAGAACAATGAGAGCGTCGGGACAAGCAACGGTTCGTCTACGTGCTCGCGCGATCCTATCACGAACAGAGCCACCCTTTTTAATAACATTACCGTGCCGGAACACGAGAAAGAGAGAGAAAGAGAGAGGGGACCGTCTGTTGTTCGCTTTAATCTCGGCCGGTGGTCCGGCGCTTGGCGTGGTTTTGCAGAAAGGGAGCTAAATCTTCGTAGCGACCGCGAAAGGGACAGGATCCTCTGCAACGGGCGGTGGCCAGGGACGGGCGACGGGATTTTAAACCAGCCGGATAATCCGAGGTTTAAAGCGTTTCAGCAATAACGCCCGATACCATCCTCGCGACCGTTTCGCTGCTCGTTCGTTCCTAGTTTCTGCGCGCCGGCCGCCTCCCGTTCCGAAAGCTCCGCCACTCCCGCACCATCGAAAACAGATATAAAGATCGAAGCAATGATGGACGACGCCGCTAACTGTCGCCTCGCCGAATCTCACTGGCAAACAAACCGATCCGACGCGCCTATCGCGCGAGAAACACGCGCCGATTTATTTGCCAGCGGATCTGCGACACGCGACCGGTGAACACTTTCAATTGGCCGTGAGATTGGCCATACGATCATACAGATGATGATTATTTTAATTATAATATTGCGTGTAGAAACTAGTTCGTGTCCCTGTCGAAGATTCATTGATTGCTCGCGATCAAAGAAATTGAATTTTGAAAAACAAAATACAGGTACGAGGTGATTCCTTATGAGAAAATAAGGGAGAATTATCGTTTTCGAGAAAATCAAGTGTGAAAATGCACCGAATCGACTGACATGTCTGACGATGACTGATCAATTCTATTTTCTGCATGTAGTGATGGGATCTGAATCACTTCGAACCGTTTCGATGCAATATTTACGACAAAAAATTCGAATCACTTGCAAGAGAATTCGTAGCTTAGAACTCTTGAAACTCTTGGACGTCTTGAAAGTCTCCATTGTCTTGAAAGTCTTCATTGTCTTGAAAATCTTGAAAGCCGTAAAACTTTGGAACTTTTGTAAGAATTGAAACTCTTGAAATGTTATTGTACATCTATCACGAAACAATGATTACGTCATGCCAGCATTCGGATGAATAACAGTATGAAAGTACCAATATTATAAAATTTTTTTAATAATTTAATTTTTCTAATAAATTCCTTATGTCGCTCCGTAAAATACATTGAACTTTTACTTTGTTTCACATACAATCACATGTATGTAAATTGGTCAAAATAAACTTGAATGTCAATTAAAAATTTACCATAACCAACGTGGTATATGAGCAGTTAAAGGAAGGTTATAAGGACAGTTTACGTTTTGAATTTACCGCCAAATATCGATTGGCCAGCATGTCGATCGATGATACGTTGCGTTCGTTCCAAATGTTTTCACGTTGCCTCATTATCCTGTATACCGACCTGACATCAACACGTGTTTCTATAAAGCTAAAATTTTCTTTTGCACTAGGCAAGTAGGTAACAATTTTCTCCCTTTCTTTAAATTTACGCGAGACAAAACATAATAACGGCCCGTTATTAACGGGTATTAAATTACAGACGCAATTCTTTTATTTTTCTTGAAAATGATCTAAAATAAGATCGAAACGTCGGAAAAAATTATTGTGATAATTTGCAAATAGTGTTTTGAATAGCAATTGATCGAACCAGTGCGCTGAAAGCATAATAATATCGTTAATATTATAAAAAGTATAACATTTATTAAGATTATATCAAGATCTTTAAAATTTTCAAGAGTTTCAAGGGTTTCTGATTTCGAATAAATATCGAATTGATTCGAAACTCTGTGGTGATTAATTTGTTCGAAAACTTGCAAGACAGAGTATTGTATGCCCATCACTACCTGCATGTACTATAATACGCGGGCCCGACGGATCTTCAAACCAGATTTTCTCGAAAACAGAGCCTGGAACGAAAAAAATGATATTCCGTATTTTGGACTCTCATGTAGTATCACCCGCTCCAATATTTGTAACTATTCGGTCTATGTCGCACAAATCAACGCGGTTTCCAACGTCCAACGAAGTTGCAACTTTTATAAATGAATAACGAAAGGACGGAGAGAGTCAAGGGACGAAGTCAGGGGTCAGAACAGACCCCGGAGAAGTGTTCCGTCGTCGACCTGACTCGGCGATGGTTATCGTCCAGGTACCCTCGTAAAAAACACGCGGTGGACGGGGGCTATCCGGGGGTGGAAACGATTCGCAGGGGGCGGAGATGGGAGATGGGCGGTCGGACGAACGAGAGGAAACGAATCCGGTTATCGGTTATCCATAAATCGAAACTGAACGAGCTGACCGTGGTAGATGGGTCATCATAATCCGAACGGACGAGCATCGGTGATCGAGGTTGTACGCAGTCGGACTCTCGGTGGCTTCGTCGTTGCGACGACCAACGAAAAAAACGGAAAAAAAATAAAAAACGGAGAGACGTACGTACACACGATGATATGTGCGGATGAAAAAAAAAGAGAGGAACCGCGCCTGCGGAACCACGATTTCGAATTAACGACCCACTTTTTGCGAGTCACCCTTCTGCACGTTGTCTTTTTCCCTTTTTTTCGTTTCGGGGCTATGGTTTTTTGGCGAAAAAGTCGGAAAGGAGTGGTCACGTTTTTTTTTTTTTCGGGAACGATAGTGGACACGGAATATTCTTCTTGATTGCGGGTTCGAGACGAATACGGTCGCGTTTTAGGGACATACCTCGGCTCTTCGGCTCCGAGACAGAATATGAAAAATATGAAAGGAGGATCGGGATTTATCATGCTTCGAGTGTCTCGCGTTGCGCTGCCATATTCGCGTCTCCCTCGGTACCGATGCCGACGCGAACTGCGTCGTAAAACCTCGCCCGGATTGACCGTCTGCTCTGGCCATAAACACGTTGCCAGAATCTAGAATGATGTTTGTTGAGACCGCGCCGTGCTCATGTTTCCTATGCTGTCTGCAGTCTCCCGAAATATACCGCTTTTATTCCGCGCAAATATTTCGCGTTCACTTCATTTAATAAATATTACGTTTACCGACCAGTAATTGTTTGAACGGCTTCAAATTTCGACGCACGGAATTTCACTTCAAATACGAAGCCTGGAAACTACAATAGATCGTACGGTGATCGAATTGTTAAACTTGTACAATACTTTTACAGTGTAATAGTTTTTAGATGAAGACCCAGTTGTATTGTTTATTATTCTTTTAGGAATCACGATATTCCCTGAGACATTTTTTCCCATTAGAGACTGTGGAGTTTTATGCAAAACAAAATTATTCTTCCAATCCTTCCAATATATTTATAGTATTGTTTCTCGCCCATTTTACGCAGTTATGACAAAAATGAGTAGGTTAAATTTAAACAATGAAAACATCAGAAGAATTTCAAAATACCATTATTAAAATTATTAAGCAGGAAAATAAATTTTTATTCAACCCCTAGTTGTGAAACTGAGACAGACCATTTGCATAAAAATCCACAGTCTACTAATTAATCAGTAATAAGAGACTCGTTTCAAGTGCTCGAATAAAACGAGAAATTCTGTATAGTCTCACAAAGTCAACATGGGCGAGTGGAAGGAAATTGCGAATACAGCGCACGAAATTGCGGAAATCTCGCGGGCCACAAAGTTGGTCTGAAAAGAGAAAGAACTTGATTAAGAATGGGAAGATTTTATAATCGTTTTACAGTGAGATTTGTGACGGCGACAAACAACGAGTAATAACTGTGGCACACCCTCGCCAGTAAAAAATTATAGGTTTATCTCTGTCGAGAAGATTTTTCATGTTTCCGAGCCGGCTCGGAAAATTTTTCAGCCCTGAAATAGCACGTATTGTCGCTCAACCCTCGGGAAGACGAAATTCCAACGAATTCAGTGTACCCTTGCAGCAGGTCGCCGATCGATTCGTGCCACGATCCGCGATATTTATCGAGGCAAATCGAATAACTTTTGTGTCTCCCATTGTCCCTGTTACCACCGCACTTTCCCCTGTGACGTTTCAATTCGCCGCGACCCCACGGCTATATCCGTTCGAAGTTTAATCGAGTTCATCTCGAATTCCTTCGGAATAGTCCTAGCTAACAGCCATTGTCAGGAGCAAACCCTTCTTTCGTAGGCCAAGTCGGTTCTCTTTGGTTAATCGTCTCGCGTACTCTGAACTCGACAATTCCCGCTAACTCACGCCTGTCCCTCGGGATCCGCCCCATCCGTACAAACCGCAACAGTTTCGCGAACATTTTTCGTTTAATCCCATTATAACGAGTCACGTGACGACGAGTTTAAACAAACACTGTTAGTGTTTATAACTTAAAACTCTGCAATTGTGTTATCGATATTGAAGCATCCAATTTTCGGAGACTTCAAAATCATTTTTAATGTGACCGTGTAATGTAATCTCAGAGACCCCAGCTTCAGATTTTTGAAAAGAATTTTTATATGAATAAGATTAAATTTGTTCGTTTACTTTTTATCCCGTGTTATTATTTATCTCAAATTTATTAAAAACGAGGTTATTTATGAAATTCATTTGTCGGGGTCTAAGATACTCCACTTTACTATTTATGTGTTATTAGACCTTAGCTAGCGAGGGTTAAAAAATGCTGGTGACTGTGC
The DNA here is from genome assembly GCA_028455795.1 of Lasioglossum marginatum. Taxonomy (NCBI): domain Eukaryota; kingdom Metazoa; phylum Arthropoda; class Insecta; order Hymenoptera; family Halictidae; genus Lasioglossum; species Lasioglossum marginatum. The sequence goes on along the minus strand of CM052278.1, from coordinate 7,146,217 downwards.
AAATGATTGATAACATTGTTCACTAATAGTTTTCTTTTCAAATCGAGCACCAATTTCCGTTTTGACCGAACAAATCGTGCAAAGGGTTAACAATTCTTGTAAAAATCTTGATTCATCCCCAAACGACTATGGATGGAAAACCCGGTCGGATTCACCCAATTTTTGAAGGGTTGGAGGGTTGCATGGCCCCTTAATTCGCGCGGTCAGCGTCACGAGGGAGGAATTGACTGCCGGTTCGAAGCCGAGGGCCGTAAAACGGTGACGAAGTCAATTCCGGGTATCGGAACGTTCGCCAAATATCTGGCTCGTCTGGTCGGGCCTAGCGAGCGCGTTGTTGCCGCTGGAGAACAAATGATTTAACGAGCGAAGGGTTGGAAACCCGACAGTAGCAGCCAACCGAGAAATGAGGTAGGAGAGAGGAGAGAGAGAGAGAAAATGCGGGAGGAAAATATGGGCGACGGGCAAGAGGCGAAATTCGAACGCAGCCTGTACCTTTCGAAACCATCGTTCGACCGCAGTCCACTATTTCAGCCATCCAACAGTCCTACCGTTCCTACCACTACTCTTTGGTAATCATCGGCGAGTTCTTCGTTAAAAATTTGCAAAGTACTATTTATTTACCATGGGGTAATTTATTTAAGGATCTTATTATCCTTTGGCCCCACGATGATAAAACGAGGCGATTTAATTTACTTGATGCATAAAATAAAATGGTTCGCATTTTAGTAATATCGTTTTCGCTGTGGAGAGAGCGAGCGTGTCGTAGACTGGGTCGCATTCCCGATATATTATTCAATGTTGTGTGTATCTCCTTTGTGAAATATTTACAAATGCGGCTCGCCGATCCATTGGCTCTCTGAACGATGCACCATGCAGTATTACTTAGAATGGCGGGGTATATAAAATGCATTGAGCGTCATCGATACGGAATACGAGGTTACGGTTGTTGAAAATATACTACTGCACAGAAGTAAAGCTAAAAGTTTAAATGAAGAGTTGCTACGTTGGAACTCTACTGTAACTTTGGGTAAAAGAATATTACAGCATTCTACCTGTGTTTATTTCGAAGATTGAAATTCCTGCTTTCACGTGCTTTGACTTTTGTTAGCTTTTTAAAAGTTTTGATTTTTTTATCGACCAAAGTGACATACTGAAGTTTCGTTTTTTTCTAAATTTGAGTTAGACGACTTCAAAGCAAATTTAAACGACTCTATAGAGTTCAAACAATTTTCTTTCACATTGATTTCAATGTGCACTTATGAAAGGGAACTTTCATCTTTACAATGGTTTCTCAAAAGTTGATCTGCAGATTTTTTGTCTCGGTTTTACTGCATAATATATGAATATTTTCGAAATGTGCCCTTCTTTATTCAACATCTGTAACTTGAACAGACATTCATTTCAACTATAAATAAATAAAATTCGTAAGCTGCAAATTTTCGAGATATTCTAATTCAAAATGCCCACAGCAATGTGCCACATCACGTATAATACGTTTCCCCATGCATTGAGACTTCCTCGCCCAACATAAATGCTCTAACAGATTAACGAACTTGTCTATAACGCTCGAATAACAATAAAAAACGACGTATTTGTTTAACAGCGAGCAAATGCAGCCGCGCGAACAGCCGGCCCCAAGAGGGATTAAACAACTAGTTAACGGCTTTACTGAAACCGTGGCGCCGTGAAACGCTACTAAAAGTTCAAAAAACACATACACTTCCGCGCGCGTTAATCGTAGAACAGGAAATTCTGTCGCTCGAATCCATACGCGCGCCGCGCCGGTTTAATATTCCATTATAGTTTTAATTCGTAGGTACAACAGCGTTGTTTAAAGTTTCCAACGGAGCGTTAAGTACTTTGTTTAGACACGGGAATATAAAATAATTCCAGCGATAAACCAGCCGCGGCGCTGACGCAAAGGAATTTCAGGGATAATGGCCGGTAGCTGGCGGAGGCGGTTAAAAAGTTTTATTTCCTTTCTCTTTTTTCCACCCTCCCTTTTTTTCGTTCTTCTCTTTCTTCGTTCGTTCCTTTTTTTTGCTTTTTCGTGCACACGGCACCGGTTAAGCGAATTAGGAAGTTCTGGGTCCAATAAAATTTTTTTCGCCGAGTGTCGCGGCCAAGTGCAATCCACGAGGAACTTTTCCGCGACTAAGTGCGCGAGCTGTAAAAAAATTTACAGTGCACGTTGCGCCGACGAAACTCGCGGAAATTCTGGAATTACGACGCTCAAACGTAAGAAGTGCCCCCGTGCCGCTGTGCAGAGCCCTTTGCATATAAGACATCGTCAAAAGAAATATGAACACCGGCTCTGAACATTTTCGGATTACACCGTTTCTTCGAAGAAAGCTGTTTTTCCTCTCTGTTTCGAGGAAACTGTACTGCTTTCTAATTATTCGTGCACTGTACCGAGAGACCAGCGTATGAACGTGGTAAAAAGAAATTGTGGAAGATGTAAAACGACATCTCAGACTGCTATTATTTTTTTAGGAAGACTACTCGTTATTAGGACAATTTTTAACCGTCTCTTATGACTAAAAATGGAAAACAATTTTTGAACGTTACGAAAATAAATATAAATTCATATATTAGGCTTATAAAGTCTTTCTAAAAAGAGCCATTTTTCCTTCTTACATCACAGAAACGTAAAGATTTTTTTAGATAAATTAAGTAATACGCAAATATATTGAACTTCTGACATCTTTCCAAATAAAATTGTTTTTCTTCGAATAATACCGACTGAGTTTTAATTACTACAATTTTTAATTGTTGCTATTGTTTGCAGAATTATTTTTGTTTAACGTGTTGTAACTGGAGAACTCCATTGTGGAACAGTTTTCAGTTTACCAATTTCGTTCCTACGTAATGGAGGTTTCCACCATTTTTTCTAAGGTTTCGTGATTCTTCCCATTGTAGATGGTCGCATATCGAGTTTCACGCAATAGAAAATGGTTCGCGTTCGAACTGGGTCAAACGAGGAGCACATTTCTAGTTTCACATTTTGCACGAACCGCTCGTTGCGATACAGTAATGAAGGGGATAGTTGGCGAGAGTTTCCACGGCCGAGAAATATGCTAATGCATTTGTCAATTACTGACATAACCTCTCATCAGTCCGAGCGCATTTATGTACATTGCGACGAGTTTTGAAAATGTCCTGGTCAAAACTTGTAACTCGTTTTTCCGAATGCTACTCTTCTACCGTAGCCTTTTGTAAAACATTTTTACTCATTACTCTTCTTTCTACTAGCTGTAAATTACTTTCCTTCATAACCGTACGAATTTTTCAAAATTTATGTGTAGAGGAACCTAACAAAATATAATTGACTCATTATATCCAATCAAGATCAGCTTGCGTTTAGATCTTGTCCTTCAACTTTCCTGCCAAACTTATTACATATATTATAACAAAAGAAATTCTTCTTTGTCGATCGTAAATTACTGAATAAACTTTTTAATGATTTCGGCGCATAGGTTCGATCTAATTTTGA
>CM052278.1:7069523-7142624 GCA_028455795.1 Lasioglossum marginatum | reverse complement strand
TAAATTGTGCTATGTTTGGACTCATTTTAATCAGAAAAATGTCACAAGTATGATAGTGAAAATGTCATAAAGACAAATTTTTGTGAATGCTACTCCGAATAAATGACATTTCGGTCCCGACGTTTTCCCATGTATCGAGGCATTACTGTAAATACGATCTCCACAAAAGTCCGCAGATAAAGAAGACGTTTTTCTCCGTGGAAGCTCGACTCGCAATAAAAGGTTTCCGATGATTTCGTTAGCGTAGCGGATATTTTTCCGGGGAGCGAGGTCGGCCAGCCATCAACGGCGAGTTTTGGACGTCAAACTACCGTGGAAGCGAAGTGTGTCGGAAGCCGAAGAAGTAGGATACGGAGGTTCACGATCCAATAAATTCCGAAAAGAGATGGACTTCCTGATCGGACACGGTTCTCACATTTGTCAACGAATACTTCGTTCGTATCTTCTCCCGTTCAGTCAAAATGACGCCGAAAAGGGCCACAGAGAAACGTTTGACGATCGTCTCCCAGGGAACAGAAACGGGTCGGAACTGGGACAGAACGGAAAACACGGAATACTGGAATGCTTGGGAAGAACGAATTTCGGGGTGAATGCGAACCCCCCACCCCGCCGGCTTTATCAAAAAGTTCTCTGATGTTGTGCTACGACGGAGACGCTCGCCAGGATAAATCCGTCCGGAACAGGGTCCGGAGCTTCAACTTGTTTCTGTTGATAGAGGTCTAAGGTCACGTAGATTCTACTTATTGTCAATTTAACTTCGGCCAGTTTAAAAGGATTGTAAATCGGACGCGAAAAGTCCGAGCGAACTCGCCGGACTACGCTCGCGAAGAAGCTTTATTATTGAAGCACGGAACACCGTCTGCGAGCGGAGGCCCTTCCGCGGATTAAGCACGAATCGCATTTAAAATTCTACCTTGAAGTTTACCAATCAAGTATATTGGTGCTCGAGGGACGCCGCCGTATGCTACGACGCTCTGCCCGTGAATTGACAAAATATAGCATTCAAGATGCCGGAACGTGTCCTCCGCATTTAAACTTACTCTTAACGAAACTTTTCACTTCGCCTCGCGGAGAAGCAAGCTGAAAGTAGGGAGGATCAAGGGAAGTATAATGGAATGGATTTTGAACCTGCGTATGGCAAGTTTCTACTTTTTCATGCTGTTTCAAAATTGTTCTGGATTAAAGATTTCTTCAGTTGAGCTGGAAGTGCAAGAAAGGTTAAAAATTTTTTTAAACATATGATTCTGCTTGATCATATTCATTTTGACAAGTATCATTTAAAGTATCCAGCATTCTTCTACTCGTTTTGACGTGCTGAATACGAATATAACTTTCGTTCCTGGCAGAATTTACAATTTAGTACTAGCACATTAAATTCTGCCTATAAGAAGGTACTAAAAGCTTGTGAAGGCGAATGTAAAACTCAGTCACTCGATTACCGAATTACTTGAAAATCACAAAATTTGATCACTCCCATCGCATATAGCGCTGAGCAATTTGCCATTCTTCCCGGGCCACCCAGTAGACCGAGCACGTAACACTAATATAATCCAATCGTGCAGCGAATAATCTAATATAAACACTAATATAATCCAATCGTGTATCGAATAATCCCAATCCCGCGAGGTATCTCATCGGGAAACGTTCGATCGCGATATAATAATCGCGGTTATCGGGCGGCGGAGGGTTATACGAGATAATTTCAGGTTCGCTCCGTGATCTTCGACCGCGAACGATAGTCGGGTACAGGCGGGTACACGTGTACCCGACGACGTGTACCCGACGACGTTACCCGGTAAACCCGTTACACGCGGCTCTCGTTCCGATTTTTCACCCGGTTCTTACGCGTCCGTCCCATTTCCTCCCGTTTCCGTCGGAATCGCCGACCTTTACGACACCAGCCGGATTACAGATTATCGATTATTGTTATTGTTATCGCCGTCGATATTATCCCGGCGCGGATATTCGCGCGAGCGCCGGCTCTGTTAAAAAAATTTTAAACCGACCCCCGCTACTACCGTCATTATCGCGAAAGTATTTGCTGGAACGGATAACCGCGGAAAATTGCCGGTATTCCGGGGAAAAGGTGAGCACGTATCTCTGTAGCGACCGCAGAGAGCAGTGCTTGCAATTTTCAGAATATTTTATTTATTTCACGTTTCAGTCTTCGATAGCTTCGTTTTCTCTGAAGAAATTAAAATGAGCCGTTAAACGTAATTGTTTAATACACGATTTAGTAGGATCTCGATTATCCAGTTATCTCAATACCTGAATTAAACAAAGACGTCTGATCACAAACATGATGACGAAAGTATAATAAAAAACAATTCAAAATAAAAATGATTTATTATTGAATTTCAGTCCGGAAGTTTTTACATATGTGCTTAATCTTTGATCAAAAGTTTATGATATCACGATGAAAATCGTGCATGGAGAGTAAATTTAAAGACGTAAAATAAAGAGGTTGATGTCCTCATTTTCGCCTTCCTTCGTCTAATAAAAAAGCTCGATTCGCGGGTAAAAAATCCTCGAGACTTCACCCCCTTTTTCAATTACTTCTTTCATCTAGATATTTTGTCGCCCTGTAGCTCAAGCAAATTACATTTCCTTTGATCTAAGTAATGCCCTCTTTATTATACCGCTTTCTTATGACTTCAATGCCCACCTCTGACAGTTAAGCTTCTTCGTGAAGTTCTGCTTCAAGAAGAAAGCAAACGAGCGAATGTTGCAAGTGTTTCGTAAATTGCGCTGGAAAATTCTAAATTCAAAACAGCTTTAAGCTTTCCGTCAAGAATTTTAAAACTTTCCACTCATGGAAAAAATATTTTTTTGTGAAAAGAAGCAATTTCTCTAAACTTGGTTATGAAAGCGTAAACTTTCGCGAAGTTTCTAATAATTACATTTTTCATGTTCAATGAGTGACGGAGAAGGCAATATCTAGATCAATTGCTGTGGAGCAGAATTGTCGAAAATATTAAATGATCGAAGCAAAATTAGATCGATCACGCTCTGGTATAATCAGATAGATATCGGGAACACGTTCCTCTACAGCGGGAGAAATGCTCGAGATAAAGTTATCCTTCTTCGAGTAGGACGATGAAAATTGAACAAACGTCGAAAGAAAGATCAACACCGTTAACTTTTCTCGAAGCGAGTACTCTCCTTCGAATATTTATATAAGCTTTGTTAGATTCTGGAAGCTGAAACATAAACTCTGAAAACAACGAGCTCGCGAAGTATTGGAATACTCTATCATCTCACTTCGACTGGAAGCTGCTATTTGACTTCTGGCGAGACTTTCTTCTACCGGAGATTACTGGAACAATTTTAACGCTCGTTTTTGTTGCCGTGGAACTGTGTTCCATCTTTTTATACAACTGCATAAAGAATGTACACATTTAACAATTGATTAATTATGTGCATGATTTTGATCGACCACTTTCTATCAATATAAAACACAAATGAAACAAAAATTTTAGTGGTATCAAGGACTGTGCATTTTTATAAATACAATGGTGCTGATAACAATAAAAGGTTCTAGCAAAAATCAGAATAATTATGAGCAACAGTGTGCACACAAATAATTCTTTCGGTAATTGCTAGACTGTGGATCGTTATGCAAAATAAAAATTGTCTGCATCGATTGCAAGAAATGGAAACCGAATTGAATGTTATTTCTGCTCTTAAAAATTCTAATAGAGGAGAAATTGACATCTTCAATTTTCAAAATTTTCTAACAATTTTGAATTTCATCTACTCAATTTTTCTGTAAATGTAAAAAAATAATTACGTACACAATTTTCATCCACCATTTTATCAATACAAAAATTTCAATAATAGTCAGCACCGTCCACACATTATTCCGAATACCCTAAACCCTCAGAACAGAGGTTAAAGTGTACCTTCTCTTTTTCCAAGAACCTCGCGAATTTCCATAATCGTTCGCAGTTTAATTATTACAAACTTAGACCGCTCGAGAAAGTTCTTCCTCCCTATCACACGTCGTAAGAATCCCGTAAAACTGCGATTTCCATAAACTGCGTAACTTCAGATTGCGGCGTGCAGCATTTACATATTCCGAAAACTCCGGGCTGAATGGTTAACCTGAATGAAGATGGGAGTCTCACTTGGCTGCGCGGATAGTGAAAGAGTTCGGCGCACAGTTTCGAACACCTGTGCCCGCCAAAATGACGTTAGAGCGGGGTGGTAATAAGTGCGTCAAGATTTCTGCGGCTTTCATACCGTCTCCGTTGGAACGACGAGCCACTTCTACCGCGCGGTCCCGTTTGACAGGGCTGTCTTTGAAACGGAACTTTTCAACGAGCGACGATGACGTTCGGGCTCTTTAAGCTCCTTTCCGCAGGGATTATCGGGAGATCGAGTGTTGTCGATTGGTTTATTGCTGGCTCGGATTGGAATCTCGAGACACTCGCGATTTCGTTTATGTTGCTCTTCCTTCAAAGGACTCGGAGGTGCTCCATAAAATTGACTTTTATTCACCGATTACAAAGGATGCTGAGTGTTTGTTCCTAACGCTAGTCATTCTAAAATTTCAGTGGGCAGGATGTTCCACAGGTTATCCCACAATTGAGTGACCAATTACAAGATGTTCGAGTCAAGCGGAAATTCCAGAACTGCAAGAATCAATCACAAGATGCCTGGACTAAGTAAGTAAAAATATTCTTTTTAACCCTTTGCACTCCGTTGTCGCCGATAAAGCGACATTTGAAATATGAACACAAAATTTTCATTTTGTTGAAGATTTATAAACTTGAACTCGTTCCAGGGTGAATCATGAATCGTGATCGGTAGAGATTACTCTGTTATTAGCTGTCCGATCGAAAATGTTTTTATCACATATACATGGTGTCAAAAGAACTTTCACATAATTACAGCAAATTTTGTGTAAAAAAGAATTAAAAAAGCAATTTTTTGCAATTGTTTGCAATTTTTTTGTCATTTTCTCAATGTTATGATACGTTTCCGAATTTGCCTTGAAATCACGTAACAAATAGACGTAAAAAAATTATAGGTATATTTTCAAAGAATTGAAGGTGACCTTGAAAAATCATAAAAAGTAGAATTGACGAAAAATTTGCTTGAAATCAAGTGAAAGCTCTCTTGAAACCATGCTATGTCTGATAAAAACATTTTCGATCGCACTGCTAATAACAGAGTAATCTTTTTACTGATCACGATTCGTGATTCACCCTATATAATGTAGCTAAGAAATATATATTTTGTTTTATTGCAGCAACCGTATTTTTATATTTTGAGTTACAAATTAGTCCCCACGATTTTTCAGCCCCTTCGAATGGTTGGACAGAAAAATGATTCGTACCAAAGTTAATCAGTATTTAACCGACAAGAAATTGCAATATTTTAAATTTGGAAAAAATCGATTGTCACAAAAAATCAAGGTCGCTATCATATCTTTCAATGGAACTGGCTATCTTTAACTTCATAATATTGTAGGCGACGTCGAAACGAATTCAACGACCTGCTATATTGAAAGATAATATCACGATGAATTAATTGCCAAAATATTTGAAATATTTCGACGGTACGTAATAGCAACGCCTCGCATTTAGAGGTAAACAAATGAACGTTACATGTACACGTTTAACATTTGTGTTTTCAATGTGAAGCAATGTTTACGTTCATTTGTTTACCTCTAAATGCGAGGCATTGCTATTACGTACCATCGAAATATTTCAAATATTCTGGCAATTGATTCATGGCGATATTTTCTTTCAAGGTTATTTGAAAGTCATCGTATAGTAGGTCATTGAATTCGTTTCGACGTCGCCTACAATATTATGAAATTAAAAATACCCAGTTCCATTAAAAGATATGACAGCGACCTTGATTTTTTTGTTGAAGATCGAAGATCTTTAATTTAAAGAATTGAAATTTCTTGTCGGTTAAATACTGATTAACTTTGGTACGAAACACTTTTCTGTCCGACCCGAAGGGGCTGAAAAATCGTGGGGGACTAATTTGCTATAACTTGTAAATAATTAGTGCTGGAGTTGTTGGTGTACTATATGAATCACTAGGCTAGGGTCCAAAGGGTTAAATTAAAATCATTCTAATTAAAACAAAATTAAAATCATTCTGATTAAAGCAAAATAAAAATTTGTTGGAGAACAACAGAATCATTACCGACTTCGACATTTGGAAGCACCGATAAATCACCGAGCAAAAATGTCCACCATGGCTCGCGTTCCCAACACTACCGCGCTGTCATAAAAAGAAGAAGACCCCTGCCGGTTTTGTGCCAGTTTCAAACTGGATTTCGTGCTGTGTCTCGCGCAACTGCTTTCGAGGGCTCTTCCTTCGGTCGTCACCTGGCCCTCCCACGCGAACAGACTGAGAGGGTGATCTCGTTGCGGCCGCGCGAGAATTGCCACTCGTGACTTTGCATACGTTGCCGCTAACGTTGCGAAAAATTCAACTCCAGCCCGTCATCGCGGGCTGAAGACGTTACCAGCTCGATCTCGCTTCTGCCGAACACACGGAATCCTAGCGAAAACGACTTCAAACGGGAATTTTGTTCGAACCGTGTCGACTAGGCTGTTCCCGCCTAATTACGGGAATTCACTTAGCCTGTTGAACGAGCTACGCGAATTAATTCGCCTAATTTCCTGGCCTCTGTTGCTCAACTTCTCCAGTTTCTCCAGTTAACCCGTTAACTGGATATTCCGTGTTTGGAGCGAGTTTGGGAATTTTTTTTGGAAAAACTATTAAGCCTCTTTTATCCGGTTTTTACGCCACATATTTGTCGGTATTTGAAGCGCGTGTGTGATTTTTTTAAAGCCAAAATATCAAAAATTAGAAGATTTATATATTTTTGTTTATAGAATATGATAATGATTGCCATGATAAAAACTCGTGGGTATATTTATATTTAATTGTATAAAAATTGAATACAATTGATATAAGCAAGAGTGAAAATTCAAATTTATTTTCTGAAGACTAAATGGACAAAATTAGATTCTACGAAACACTTGAAGACTTTCATGAGGTGTGAAGTGTATCATTAATTGACAGTCATTTTTCCGTGAGTATGTAGCAAGTGGCGTGGCTGCTCAAAAAAGCGAGCGCAAAATGAGGGGGAACGGGAGCGCGGAATAATTTGATGCACTCGGCTTTAATTAGTTTATTAATATAAAGAAGAGGTCTGGGTAACGATGCCAGATGAGGCGAAGGTTATACGCTAATGAAATTACAAGGAGCGCTAGGCGTATACGCGTTTATATTATATGCACCCGGGTTAAGGGAAGTACGGGTAGCATCAAACCTGCTGACGACTGAGCCAGCCGGCTAAATTGAAATTTATTCGCGGTTATTAAATCAAAAGACCGTAATACAGTCCTCCACAATACAACGCACGAACGCAGAACGTTTTATCGTTCCCCTTTCGGGTAGACACCGGGTTTTATCGTAGATATAAAACCCCTCGAACTATCCAAACAGACGCGTTTTCGTCCCGGTAATTCTGTTTTATTAACAACGACTCCTTACTATCTTTCACACGCTGCACTGTTCGCTGTAGTTGAAAACGGTCTGACCGAGCGTGCCCCTCAATAATGCTCTGCAATCCTGTTTTCAACCTTTATTTGTCAGGCTTATCGTGCCAGAATTATTCCCCACCGTGCATCGGCTCTCGAAAAAAGGGTGCATGGTCACCCTAAAAAAATATTTTCACGGTCGGAACTTATTCGCCATCTTGCCGACTTATTTTCCTTTATTCGTCAACATTTCAGCTTTAATTTAAATGAAGTTTCATCGCTCTGTCTCGATTCTATCGGAAGTAGTTGCTTCTCTATGAAAACCGGCGAACGGTGCATCGGTGCTCTCGAAAAACCGGTGCATTGAACCGCGGAAGGGCATCGAGAGGTTGCAGAGCATCGAGAGAGAAAGAGAGAGAGAGCGTGCGCTCAGGTAACAATATAAAGTTGTTAAGCCGAGTCGAGCCCCTGGCCACGGATCCCTCCCGTTCATTGGACACCGGTGTCAATCGATTGCCCGTCGCGCCGCGACGTCTTCACATGCACGTGGCCCGCACGTGTGCAAGTGCAGCGACGGCGGTGCACCCGTGCATGCCTGCTCCTCCACGTTTTTGTAATGCGGCCCGATGAGAGCAAGAAGCGAGTTCGGAACTGGCGCAGTCTCGAGCAATCGATCACGACACCGCCCACACGGCTCCTTTCAGAATTAAATTCCATCGGGCCTCGGGCTTGCATATACCAGACCTAACCGGCCGTGAAACTTTTTTCTCCCTTCCGCGAGCATCGCTACCAACAATCGTCGAAATTAGGGGAAGCATTATACTCGCATTGAAAACTTCCGACTTACGAACGCGGCTACGATTTACACAATCGAAAAATGTCGAGCACTGCGATGTACAAATTAACAATTTTTTACACTTTTCTCAAAAAACGCACTTAGAGACTAAACCAAGGGAAGTATATGATATTAAATCAATTTTTAAACGATATAAATTTAATTTGTACTATTATTTGTCTGTACAGAATCACGTTCTTCGTCATTGTATTATAATTTCTCTAACCCGCACATCGATTCGACTTAGACATCGATACGTCTCGGGTCTTGATTTTAGGTTAATACGATTCAAGTTTGTTGATGACAGGCTCTCGTTTTCGACTCTCCTGGCCTTCAATTGGTCCTATTCCCATTTCTCGGTACTGGTTTAATTCAATTTGCGTTTCACAGTTCCGAATTAGACCAATTTAAGTTTGCCGATTCTAAGTTAGTTGAATTCGGGTCTCTGGGTCCCGACATGAACCTGTACTTGTCACTCTGTCAAGATACCTCAAGCAACATTGTCTAATGTCACAAAATCATAATAAAATATTTTTGTACTCCTCTCCAAACTTTTCTTTTGCACGCATTTTGGCTAGATTATTTCCATTATAAAAATTTCTAAAAAAACTATGGCGTATATAAAGCCTTCCAGGCTCGTGTATTTAATTTCCATAATTGCACATGATAGATGTTTCCTTCCAGTATTAAAAACTATTTTAATATTCCAAAAAATCCTCGACCGCAAAGATTTCGAAGGAATCATCAGTCTTTTCATTTCACAAGGAATTTTCAATCCGGCAAACGAGATGCTTCTTTAATCCGATTCCACTAAAACGTTCCGAAAATGGAAACCTGCGTAAGAATCCGCAGTGCAATCATGATACATCGATGTTGCCATAGAAACAGGCTTTAACCGGTTTTTATATTACGAAATCAGCGCTCGGCGTGTCCCAGTTTTTACCATCAAAACTTCGAGGAAAGCCGTGCTGGCGGTTTTCGATCAAAATATACGATCACCCGAACGTCAAACTTTCAGTTCGGCAGTATCGATCCTTGTTTCACCGTGAAACTTTATTAAAATCATGTTAGACGGCCGGATAGCTGCCAGGCGAACGCAAGATTCCGCTCTCGGAACTCGACTGTGCACGCCTCTAACTCTCATCTTGCTAGAAGCTTTCCCAGCATAAGAATCCGAACAGTCGTTTTGGTCCGCTCTCGGAAAAATCCGAAAATTCCGGGTCGAGGCATTCTCTCGCGGCCGAGGCGTTTAGATAAGAATCAAATATCTCGCAATACCCGGAGCCCCGGGCGCGATTATCATTTTCCTTTTCTCTACGAAGGAAATCTGGCGAATGGGAATCGGCGTCGATGCGTTTCCGGTGAATCGCGCTCTCGGCGAAATTACACCCGCGCCACGTAAATAGCAAGTAAATAGGTTATTATGCCGGGAAGGAACTACTTACCTCGGCGATTGCATTCGGATTACTTTGACACAGTTCGCATAAGTGGCTGAATTTCTTGTTCCAAGTTTTCCAAGTCTCGAGATGCACATTGCCGCGCAACAAAATTCGCGCGGCGGAGTTGTGCAGAATTACAATTGAATTACTCCAGGAATTAAAATTACAAAGTAATTGAATTACATTGTAATTTATAATTCAGATCTTCATTCAATTAAATTACAATGTAATTCGTAATTGCAATTGGAGTACAATTGTAAAATACGATACTCTGTAATTATATTACATTTATCACGAATTACGAGGACGAGGAATAGGAAATACGCCGCATAGACAGCAAACAAGTATATGAGAGAAAAACATAAAAATATATCGCACTTCTTCAAAGTTCTGGGCTATAATTTGGAGAGCTGTATTGTAATTATATTGTATTTCAATTACACATCTGATTGAAATAATTGGTAATTGAATTAATTGAAAGGTTTGAATTATGTAATTCAGTTACGACGTAGTTGAATTACTATATAATTGAAATACAATGTAATTCAATTACAATGTATTTGAATTAGCACAACTCTGTCGCGCGGAACAATTTTCACGGTATGTGGTTTTTAGTACTAATTTTCTGCACTCATTATAATATATGTATAGTAGCCACTTATAGAAAATCCTCTTCTTTAATAATTTTACTAGGTCCAAAGTAATTATCATAACTGTATCAAATTCCAGTTTTCATTTGAGTGTGATAAAATCCGCAGTCTACTGATCACGAGTTAACACGTCAGAAATATGCAGTTGCGTCTGTGCTATGACAGGACCGGAAGTGTGCTCGAGTATTTTTGGGGATCCAGTATGTATAATAAATAAGATTGTCATTCTAGAATCGATCATTTCCATGGGCACGTAACAAAGTTCAGAAATAAAAGAGAATAGTTTAGATTGCGAAGGGTAGAAGGTGCGAATGAAGCGGAAAGGCTGCTAAGCGACATCGTGGTTTCGGCGGCCGGGAAAAAGAACAATGCTGGCAGGTTAATTATCAGAAACGGTTGGTAACGTGCGCGCAGATTCGCGGGGAACGCTGGCAGGTTCGCGTGGAACGATACGTTACTCGTTTCGGTAGCTTCGCGTAAACGCTCGCACGGCAAACAGGAGTCTGCACACAGAGCATATTAATTGCGCGTGGATCGACCGCACAATTCTGATCCTGCAATTACGCGCGTTCAGCTCGTCTCCGGAACCGCAGCGGCTCGTCTCGTCGGCCCTTGGGAATCGTTAACCATCTCGAAACTTTGCCCATTCGCGAAACTGCCAGGAGCCAGCCAGCACAGCCAGCACAGCCAACCTCCTCAACATAGGATGCGTACTCAATTTTCCTTTCATTTTCCCGGGGAAACTCCGAGCGACGCTCGACGACGCTCTACGGCCTCATGAAAAACATCGCGATTTCCTCCTGATTACAGACTGGAACAAATGTAACACCGATAGGCACCATCCTCCTGCCAGTTTCCCCTGCGCAACTTCCATGGATACAACTTTTCCGAATACTGTTGGGAAATTTTCGTTCCCCGACGTTTATCGGATTTATTGCGAGTAGGGGAAATAGAAATACAGGAAAGTTTTCAATTTATTATTTCGATATTCAACATTGTTTTACCATGTTCAATGCCATTGAATCTCGCAGTTTGAACTCGTACTTTCATGCCACAAATGTTAATTAAAAAAGTAAAAATTGAAAATAATAATATAACAATGAACCTAGCCACATAGCCAATATAAAATTTGTCTGCATTGATTTTAAAAAAACAGGAATCGAATAAAAATATCTTGCATTCTTTAAACATTTCCTAGAGTTGAAAATAATATACCGACATCCTCAAATTTCATCTACTCAGTTTTTCTATCGTGAATTTCAAAAACGAATTATTTATTTAGAAGGGACACATAGCTAGATAAAATAAAAGGAACAAAAATATAATAAACAATTAGGTTGTCTACTAGTTGTGTATATTACTGTTTGAATTAATGCTGTACAATCGATAGGTACAATTGGAACGTAGAGGGAGGTACGAAATTACTTAGGGCAGCTAATAGCATTATCTAGTACAGTTATTTAAGCAGTTTGAATCATGTAGTCCGCTAAATGTTTGAGATAACTGATCTAGGCATAATCTGCAGAATCCGGCTCAGAAGGTTTGCACAGTGTCATTGTGTGCAATCTATTAAATATGTATACCGGCTAGTACCGAGCACTTTACGATTACCTATTGCGTTAACATGACATTGCTTTAAAAAGCATATTACATTTATTTCTCAATATTTTATTCTCCCTTTCTATTTGAAAACTATTCCTATTGCTCAACAAATATTTATCATTCAGCATGCTATCATAATACACATCCTTGTTCCGCGGAAATCACTAGCAACGACCGCAATAATTGTGCAAACGTGCGCGTTGTTGGTCGATTTGCCCAAACAAAGGAGAATGCAAATAAATCGATACCGCAACTCATATTTCCTCACCATATTGGTTTATAGCTGTTTGTATCACCAATATTAATGCACAGCGTAATGGTATTATAAAATGACTCAATCCCTTGTATATCCTTTTGCTTTAATAATTAGACTGCGGATTTAATGCACTCATGAGAACAAGATAATAGGTGAAATATAAAATGGAAATAAATTTTTATGCATGATCGAAACTTAGAATCACGTATAATAAGTACTGGAAGCTTGAGGGGGCAATTTTAAAGTTCAGCTATTTGACTTGCTTGAAAACCATGAGAAAGAATTGGTTCGCTCCCATCGCTACTATCAGCATCGAGGCACACGAATTCGTAGCGCGCGAGGCAGCATAAAATGAAGGAAAATAAATTAACCGAGTGGTCGACGAAACAAGCAATTAGGGTTGGATAAGCATCGAGAGACCAACAGTTTGAGGATTGCAGGACGTAAATACTCTCTCGTTCATATTCGAGGAAGAAAGTTTCCCGTGCACTCGTACCGCCGAATGAAAAATCCTCGATTTTCCCTCGACTCTCGCCCGAATCGATGAATCGCAGGGTTGGGTCGTTGGGGGCGGAGGAATGAAGCCGAGGCATCGACGACGGCAAGTTTCGATCCGCGAAAGTGGAAAGAAGAATTGATTTAGCGAAGTCCGTAATGAGTTGATTGCAGAGGATTCTCCATGCCGTAACTTTCGAGCGACGCTGCCTTAAATTGCATTCGTTACGGCCCCGACCCGCAGAATTTGATTTTCGAAATATCGCCCCCTTCTCCGCGGACCGTCGAGGTCAAAGATCCGCGCTATACGCGAACCCGGCAAATTCGATTCTCGGCATCTGTGTACAGGTCATCCGCGCGAGACTCGCGAAAATTCCGGGTTACACGCCGACCAGAATTTTCAATGAGTGTATTTTTGCATCCCCAAACCACCCGCGCAGAGCCAATTAAAATTTTCGAATCAATTTATTGGCTGCATATCCCGATAACGAGACCACTGTTTCTTGTAATTCCGATTTGTAAAACCAATGGCGTCGAAAAAGTTCGACGAAGTAGGATAGTCAAAATTTTAAATCCTGGATTTTTCAATGTGAATGGCGAAAGAAAATTTGAAAACAATTCACTTGTTTGATGACAATGTCTCAAAAATTCGAATCTTGCAATTTTCTGAGATAGCTTAATGTTACTATTATTGGGATATTTTATATAATACTGTTACTACATATGCTTCTAAAAAACTGAATAGTTTATTACATATATTTTTCTAATAATATTACAGGTAGGTTTAGTAGGCGGGAGAATTGAACAGAACCGTGCGCAATTTCCATAATTCCAGCGTTCGAAGTAATTGATTGTGTCAGCCTCATCGCGCGCACGAGGCAATAAACGTCTCTTTTCGCACGTCTCCGGGTAAAAAGAGTCCGCTACAGTCTAGCGTAATTTCGAGAAATTGAGTATCGTGCCACCTCCCTCTTTTTCCAGTCTAAGCTGTGTGTTTATCCCTCCCCGTTCCTCCCCCCCCCCCCCTCCTCCCCGGTGTTTCCACTGTCCTCCATCCTACGCCGAGCCAATTTGTTTGCTGGAATCTCAGCTCGCGTTCTATGCTTTCGCGTGGAATTGCAAAATGCGAAATGAGGGGATTACATGCACGGCCGCGCAGCTGGCCGAGTAATTTCGGATACTTTGATCCGAGGATTCGCGGAGCCTCGACTTCGATCGTTCCGGGCCAGGATCTTCGAGGGAAGATTTGTTCGCGAATATGGGATAGCTGCGACGATAACGCGAAATGAAACAATGTTGTAGCGATTTTCTTTCTGTTCGAAGCAAAAGAACCAAGCGAGCTAAATCGACCGAGTGCATCAAATATTTTAACCCTTGATGCCTTATACAGGGCGTGACCGAAAGGGTGGTGCGTCAGGGGACAATTCTACATGTAAAAATAAGTCGGAAAAAAGAAATAACATTTTTTCGTGTGACGCCTCCTTTTGGAGAAAATCGAGTTTAAAGATCCGAAGTAGAATTGGTTGGCCATGGTCAGACGCGGCGGACAATTCCTTTCTAATAACACGTGTACACTTTTGTACACTTCTATAGATCATAAACCTCAACAAACCCCGATAAACATTTAATTTGTTGCATCAAGAGGTTGAATAAATTAAAAATAATTTGGAACACAGAGCGGAGTTAAGCGAAACCCATACCAAAATTAATTCGTACACTTCTATAAACCAAAATCCTCAACAAATGACAATGAACATTTAATTTCTGACATGAAGAGGTTGGATAAATTCAAAATAATTCAGAACTGTATGGAACGTAGTAGTAATGAGTAAGCATGGTTGGTGTTAAGCCCGTATTTCATGAGAATTTGAAAAATCGATAGGGTTGATTGTGTCGCCGGCATTTTCGCCACAATTAAGCACGTTCAATGACCGACTTATGGCTGGATGGCAGTGATTTTTCCCCAGTTGGAGAGCCGTGGTTCGAGGAGGGTCGTTCGGAAGGTATAATGGAGGGCACTTCGTCGGAAGAAATCGGCACCATTTCTGGGTGAGAAAGTTCGTCGCGTTGTTAGAAACAAGAGCAATACGACACTCTGGGATCCTGGAGCGTCGAAACCGGTCACGGTCCTCGTAAATGGACTCGTTCCGATGTTTCGTAGAAGTTGCTCGAGCGAACTCGTTGCTCCCGACGTCATAAATTAACTATTTAACCGGTCCGAGAAACATAGTAAATCAATACGTCAAGCAACGGTTTATTGACTGAACATGATTTAACTTCCTCTCTCTATCCTCCCACCCTTCGCTGCGGCGCTGGTGATAACCTCGATTAGAATTGAATGCAACACACCGTGAAGTTATTTATTTTACGCGATCGACGATAAATCATCATTGTTTTGCCGGTTCCGAACCGGTTTTTTCACTCCTCGGACTTGTTGTGTGGCGACTGACGGCCAATGGGACACCGATTGTCCGGGAACGCGATTTTTATTCATGCGCAGCCCGCTGGACGAGTTTCCTGCGATTTTCAGACGCGTCGTATTTTTTATCGTCTGATTCATGGTTATTTATAAGCGTTCCGCGGATCTTCATGCAAATTTTTTTTGCTTCCTTTTGCTCACTTAATGTCACGATAGCTCCACTGCTATTTGCGATCGCTTTAGGATGCATTTCACACATATATTCACTTCTATCTTTCATAGTTTAATTAATGCCCACGTTCTTACACGATTCAAATGTTTAAATGAGAAATATTTTATCATACAATACAATTTTTTCAAACATTTCAATCTTCACAATAAGATAATATTGTTATTTATATCTTCGTTTTATCATAGGGAATATTTGAGCGGGTTAAATATAATATAATCCTTTTTCGAATATTTTAGAAAAATAATTTATATGGAAATAAAATTCTTCTGTGAACATATTAGACCATCAATAAATTATAAAATTTCAAAGTATTTGGGTCAGTAAAATATTCAAATAGTATATGGAGTTGCATGACTACCAGTGTCGGCCATATTGGATTCATAAGCTCCACGATCACTGGCCCAAACTATTTGGAAAAGAATCGAATGAAGATGCTCGAGTGAATTGTAGCCGCCAGAATCTCGTCATACAATCAACAATAAATACTCTGACATTAATTCAGAGTGTAAAATTGTGCTCGTGGAATGAATCTTTAAACAATTTTTACACTGTAAATTAAGTCGAGGATGTGCTCGTGGAATGAATCTTTAAACATCCTCGACCTATCCTCAAAACAGGACTTTTTCGGACGAGTTCGCATTTAAATCGAGCGGGTCCGAAAACGCTCAAACATTATTCCCGTCTACATAATTATCGCGCATGCATGTTTCCCGTATTTCTGGCAAATTGGCTTTACTACAAAGCCCTCCGGCGCGTTTATTGTTAGCAATACAAGCGTCGCTCCGATCGCAATTCCCGTAATTTGCGATCCAATATAAATTTCCGGGGAACGAGCGCGATCGACGCGCATAATTTTCTATCGAGAAGGTAAAACAATTTGCAGGTCCGAGCGGTGGGCCTGGACCGTGCCGGGCCGCGTTTTACCTGGTTAAAAACGGGGTTAGGTTAGGCGAGACAGCGGATCGTGTTAACGACGATAATTAGAACGGATGCGTAGACATTTTGCGCGATTTGCCGTAATGCGAACTGTATCCGCCGGGTTAATTAATGTTATTAATATCAATTCACGGTAATTCCGCGGCAGCGGGCCCTCCCATCCCCTTGATAGTTTCGTAATAACATATCACTCCCGGTTCAAGCCGGGTTGAAAATTCGCTTCGGAAACCCGCGGGCGAAACGCTTGCGCTTGCGCGCGCGCACGTTGAATTTCAACGTCTCGCCTAATTCAACAAAGAGGAAAAGCAACGCCTACGCAAGGGAAACGGTAGCGCGGGACGCTCGAATTTATACACCTGAGCATGCAGTTTTCATTGCTGCTCGATCCGAACCGAATCTCCACAGGTAATTCACCTGCTTGCTGTTTACATAGTATGGGGTTTCATGTACATAGCAAAGGATTTATTGATTTTTCGGATGTGATTTCAAATTTTCCTTCAAATCTAAATGGTTCGGTCGTAAAGTGCTCCGTTTCAGCTTTAAAAAGCTCTAAAAAATTTATAAATTTACTCGGAAATATATTTTAATATATACTTGAAGCAGCCCCGTAAAATCCAACCATCTTTCACAGAGTTGCTGGGACTCAGATTTATCGATTTTTCGACATGATTTACAAGTTTTCTTTAAACGTAAAAGGTCCTGTCGTAAAAGCGATCTTCCAGCTTTGATTTATCTACTACAAAGTTTAAAAATACATCCTACAATGGACTTGAAGTAATCCCTTGGAATTCGTGACTTCTTGAAGTGACTTCGAATTTTCCTTTAAACGAAAGTTATCCTATCATAAAACACTCTTCCAGCTATAAAATTTGAGTTCTTGGAAGTTCGAAAATTCCCACGGAAATACGTTCTAAATTCGATTCGCAGTAACCCTTAAAAATCCAATCACTTTTTTTCCAATTTATCGAATTCTTGATTTTTCGAGGCGATATGGAATTTTTGATTGAACAGAAGTTACATCGTCGTAAAGTGCTCTCTTTCAGCTTTAATTTCAGCCCTTAAAAGTTCAAATATTCTCGCGGAAGCGCATTTTAAAATCGATCCGAACCAACTCTTAAATGCAATTATCCTCCGTCGTTCTTTCGCTACGGATTTCTCCATTTTTCTGACATGTCTTCGAATTTTTCGTTTAAACCAAAGTTATCCTACCACAAAGTGCAGTCTTCCAGCTTTAATTTGAGCCTTCGTAGGTTAAAAAATTCCTACGGGAATACAATCTGAAATCTACTCGAAGTAACCTCTTGGAATGCAATTTCATTTTCCTCCGAGCTTTTGCTCTGGCTTCTTCGATTTTCGACACGATTTCGAACTTTCTTTTAAGCCAGAATGGATTTAACATGAAGTTCAGTTTTCCAGATTTAATTTAAACCATCAAGAATAAAAAAATTCCAACGGAAATACATTCTAAAATCGATTCGATGTAACCCTTTGAAAAGCAATCATTTGCTTCCTCCCTTTCGCTCCGGATTTCTCGACATGTCTTCGAATTTTCTTTCTGACTAAGATCATCCTATCGTAAAGTTCAGTCTACCAGCTTTAATTTAAGCAGTCAGAAGTTCAAAAATTCCCACCGGAATACATTCTAAGTAAACCTCTTTAAATCCAATCATTTCTTTCTGTGCAATCGGGAGCAATCGTTCGAGATTTATCGTTTTGAGGATACGATTTTGAATTTTCTATTAGCGAAGTTATTCTATCATAAAATGCAGTCTTCGAGCTTTAATTTAAGCTCTTAAAATATCGAAACTTTCCAATAGCATACATTTTATAGTCGATTCGAAGTGACCCCCTACGAATCATTCAATTCAATATTTGAAAAATTTTATTGAATTCCAGTATATTATACATATTTGTTAAATGAAACCAACTTTTTATCATTATTATTATTGCCACAGAGAAGCAACGACAATCAATACATCGCAGATTAAAAATAATAGCGCATATGTTAACCTTTTGCACAAAAAGTGATCATCAAAGATACATATTATTTATGAGATATCCTGATCGTTTGTGTATACTCGTAAGAGTATCTCTCCAAGTACGATAAGCACTCTCGCTCGGAAAATGATGAAAGTGCAGTGGTTAAGTGATTCTCATGGGTTGAAAAAAAAACGAGCATATCATTACCACCCTCTCGAGGAGGATCTTGTCCAGCAGGCTCGCCTAAGAGCACCTTCTTCTTCCTCGGCCCCGGCGCAACTTCCGCTCCCATGTTCGCCGTCCAAGTTAACGAGGCGTGCGTTAATACACATTACTTAATGACTTCCGGCACAGCTTAACGGAGCGTTAACGTACAAACTTGCCGCGTCCCTGACCGATACAGGTTTCCGGCCACCTCGAGCATGGTTGCCATGCTGTTGCGTCGGAAGTGTGACCTCGAGACACACTACCAGCTGGTCCCCATTCATTTCCATTCAACCGCGAACAATCGCTGATTTTCCAATTGTTTCCCCACGTAACTGCTTAACTTTCGCGCATTAACCTAACCCATTCGAGCCCGGACAGAACGTACATCAATCGAAATTGAAAGAACTGGAAAAATCTTAACACATTACCGACCGGTGGTTATTGCATAATTTTGAAAAATCTATGGTACATGATTAAACACTTTTTAACAGAACCTTCAATAGCAACAGCAATTTTCACAACTAACAAGTCACCCTCAATAACGTCATCTAATGGTTTCATTTAAGATTGCAATGTAAAAGAAAATTTCTATGCTCTCTTTTGGTACAATTATTGCAAATCCTTTTAATAGGCTTCCAGTAGGTAAAGTGTTATTAATAGACGGATCTTTATGCAAAATAAAAATGTCCTACCTGCACTGTAACAAAGTCGAGTGAAATAGAAAGTTATTTTCTTTCAAAATATGTTTAATAAGTTGAAAACAATATAACAGTAGCTTTAAATTCTTCTAATGTTTTTAGTGCTTTAAATTACGCCTACTCATTATTGCATAAATGCATAAAATCCGCTGTCTAGTTTTTAAACACCCGATTATGAACTAATAGCGATGGAAGAATAAAATATTATTTTTAGCCATGATGCATTCTATTCGAACGAAGAATAGCCTCGCTATTTTTCTCTCTTCCTCTCGCTGTCACGCAACCCTCAATCACCGTAAAATTCACTTTGAAATTCCGCGAGGTCCCTGAAGCATTGCTTCATCCAACGAAACGCTGTGCTTCGTCTTCGAGCAACATTAGGCCAGCAGGGACTCGATTAAGTCAGCGATCAGTGTCAGCCTGAAAAGAAATATGGCGAATGGTGGTGTCGCGTGACGCGGCTCATACAAGCTCGGACAGCCTTGCTAACTGTTTCAACACTGTCGATTACACACAGCAACACCGCAATCTACCGCTGACAATACGTACTTGTCAAACTGATTGTATAGTACAGGTCGACCGGGACCCAGTCACCGGCAACTACGATCCGTCACGCGAGGGAATTTTGCAGTATTCAATTCTGAATATCAAATAAAACGTTGATTAAACTTTGATCAGGACGTCCATTTTTGATGGTTAAACACTGGAATATACCACGAATTGGCAATTTCGTAGGAATTGGATTCGCACGAATATTTTTCCGAGCACAGAGATAAAATAGATACACTTTCCTTGGACGATAATAAAGTTTCTTTTTTTGCAGCCGACTGTATACACTCCCCCGTCTACTAAATATAAATTCCTCCACTCTATCGATCCCTTTCATTCATAAACGTACAATCAAGTGTGCCGGTATACCATTGTGAAAGTATACACGTATATCTCATTGGAAATTGGAGATATTCAATTTTACGTTCCACAGACGAACTGAGAAACTTCATCTTCCGCACATCGATATAAATAAACCGAATTCTGCGGAGTTCACTGGCAACTATCAAACTTGGAAAAATTGATTCTGTGAAAAATTGCTTGGTCAGAATTCGGTTTTATTGAAGAGCCGAGTCGCATTGTTATTTATATATTTAATTCTGAAAACTGTCGGAAAGATGCAGAAATTAATCAAATTCATGGTGGAAACATGTCGCTGGAAATTTATTATCCGGAGCAACAAATGGAAATGCAAATTCCCGGCGACAATAGAGAACAATACAGACAACAGTTTCTCCTCGCTTGTTGATTTTCAGAAAAAATATTTGTGTAGAAGTTTCTGTGTTAGTGTGAAGTATACACAACATTTTCTTTTTGTAGGGAAGAAAGATGATTTTTAAATGTTTATGTGGGTGGTTCTACATTTAGTTGACGGTGTTATAGGAGGAAGTATGCTAAAAATATGAAGTATGCTGTGGTTTTAAAAATGTTTTTTATTCGAGTGTTAAAAGTGCAAAGTCGCGAAATAATTCGTTAAGGTTACGAAGCAGAGTGTTGTCTGGATCGAACGCGATGTTGAGGGTGGCGGCTCGATTTGTTGAAGAAGTTGGTCCGAGATTATGACGCCAGTAAGACGATAGCGTTTCCGTGATTCACGATTATGTGAAACTCGCCTCCTTTTTACGACTGTCCGTGGCCATAGCGTTCTCGCGAAACTTTCGCCCGCCGCACACTTATCCGTGAACAGTGTAACTGCGGGGATTCCTTTTTATTGTTCCGTACGGGCCGCTGCTTTGCGAAGGCTGTGCTGTCTGTCTATTTGCAGTTCCTCCGAAGCGAACTTCCTTTTGAGACTCGGATCCTCAAACCGCGATAGCGTGATTCGCAACCATGCCCGATACCGAGGCAATAAAAGTTCTTCGAAAAAGTGGAACGTGAACGTCGTCGCTTCCCTGTGTTCTTGCTCCAACTCAACAGCTTGAAATGAATATACTCGAATTCGTTCTCTGGTTTCCTCATTAACCGTTCTTACTTTTCTTTTTTAACACTCGGTTCCATTTTTACCATCGTTCATGTTGAATACAAATTTCATTCTTTTAACGTTACTTGTAACGTTCCCTAATTGTATTCAAGCTTAATAAAATACTTAACTGTTTCTTCAATATTTCTCGTTATAAATAATTGTAATACAGTAGAACCTCGATTATCCGGGCTTCTGATGTTCGAATTCTTTATCGTGTGAATACTTTCCACAAATAATTAGTTTGCGTTAAACCAACCCATACGCTACACGATTTACTGCAGACTTCAATAAGGTTCAGCACTGAAACTATGTAATCGTGGTATTATCCGAACAATCATGTTCCACTAACTAGCACGGATAATCGAAGTTCTACTGTATTGTGCAAATTAGAAAAATGTATTCATTAAGATTTCAATTAATTTGTTCCGAAGTATGGCTACAAGTAAATTAATCTTAACAATCTCCACAAAAACACTTTTGTATGTTACTAAAATGTATTCATTAAGATTTTAATGAATTTGTTCCAAAGTATACGGCTACAAGTAGATTTATTATAAATAAATTAATAAATCTCCGCGAAAGCCCTTTCGACGTGACAGTGCACTTTATCCTTCCAGCAGCATATCGTCACCAATCTCACTATCCCGTCCCGCCGAAACCCGACTATGGTACCTGCTAACCAGACTAACTAAGTAATACTTGCAGAGTAACAACACCGATAATAAATTTGCCACAAATACCTAACTAGCGTTCGCGACACCTCGAAGCTATGCTCGCACACGTGCGGGCCGAGCGCGTGCCAACCGGAAGTTAGGGGAATACCGAAAGTTTATGGCGTTCCCGTGCTACCCCGAACGCCGCGGCGCTATCATTTTCTTGTGTTCGCATTAATTTCCATACGTGGTGATTTCTGCTCTGAGGAGCATCCATTAACCATTAAATTAAACAGTCGAGTTCTCAGGAGTCGGAAAATAAAATTTTAATGTATTCCACATTATGTAAACATTTAAGTCTGTTTTTAATTTAATTAATTTAAAACAGTGGAAAGGTTAAAAGAATTTTCAAATTATTCTGTTTCTTGCAATTGATGCAAACAATTGTTATTTTGCATCTAGATGTTCTGGTATTAATAATCTAAAATTTTGTAACCAATATGTTCAAGAGACTCCAATTTTTCAAACATGAATACATCTAGACGAAAAAAGTTAAACTATTTATTAGATTTTCCAACTACGTTCCTGTAAGTCTTTACACCATCACTACTCGCATTCCGCAAAACAGAAAATCACTGGCTGTTAACACTTTTATAAAAATGAACTTTTCGCAGCAAGGGAAGGCGATACAGGATACTCTTTCATAAAACTCTCCATTTCGCTTTCTCCTGTTACAGAACAGAAACTTCAGAAAGGGCGAGGGCTGTGTGTTACATAAGTTCCATCATGGAACAATTTTGAACTCAATTACGGGCTTGATATCTGCAATATCACACCTTCATTCGCAGGTCTTTTTAATTTTCCTGGTGCTTTGCAAAACAATCGATAAGCAATCTACATTCTTTCGCTAGAGTGGCAGGCTACTCTAATTTCAATATGTTTTCCGCTTAAAGTGCAAAATAAGTTCTTAAAAAACATCGAGAAACAGGCATCCAATTCGTTGTAAAATTGATTCATTATCACTCCTTTCTTTGCGATAATTTTCTTTGAGGGAGTCGAACACTTCAGTGAAAAAGTAAATATACAAAATTCACAAGTTTCATTTGCTACAAGATTTACTGTATTACAATATGTCGCGCTATATTTTATATATTTTATTCTCTGTCGACGCTGTAGGGTTTTATCAAATACAATTTATTATTAATTCTTAAATATTTCTTATCTGTCCATTGCTTTAAATTGTGCTCGTGTTTAGATTAACTGTTGTTCGAGCGATCTCTTCGTCGGAGCATCGGTCTCAAAAATTTTGGGAATTTTAATTTCCCAGAAAACCGCCAGTTTTCGCATTAGATCTTTCAAATTTGGCAAAGCACGGGGATCGATGGGGTAAGACGTGGTCGTCGGTGACCCAGGCGAAATTTCGCGTCGAAGTTGAACCCTTTGGAGGATGTTCGATGAGAAGCGGTTCCGAGAGCCTGGCCGAGGTACTTTGCTCAATAAACACGAGCCCTTTGTCCTGCCATCGGAGAAATACGGCTCGCGCGGAGCAGCGCCGTTATCGGCTTCGCGAACTTCACGAACTTCGCGACACTCGCGGAAATACAATTGAACCGTGTCGGAGGCGCTTGGCATTGTTCGGGGGACGATCGCGATTTTCAACGGCGAATTAAGGGACGTCGAGGGAACTGTAAGTTTGAATAATTCGAGATTGCTTCGAATATTTCAGAGCTGGGCTGACAAATACGCTTACGCTGTCATTCGGTTCTTTGGAGTTGTTAATCGTCTTTCCTCGACTTGTACAGTCGCGCCGAAAAGTATTTGAACCGGAGTCGCCAGATTAAGACTTGTCTCCCCTCTCTACTTTCCACGTGACTAATCCAGTACTGGTAAAGAGAGGGTAACTTTTTGCCCTCAATTCAAATAGTAATTAGCGTGTTAAAAATATTTTTCTCCTACAAAACTTGTGCAGATACTAAAATTGTTAGGCTTTCGGAAAATTTATTTATTTATTTTTTCAGACACATTCCCGGGGATTCTTCTCGCGTAATTCGTGATAAAAATTAAAATATTGGCTTGGGGAGAAAGTTTCTTCGTATCCTCCCGATTGATGGTCTTATCATGACATAATTCTGTTAATATTAATCGGATCTGGCATTACTTGAGTGCGTCTGAAAGGTGATATATCATAGAGTAATTATAAACAAGAAATTATGGTATTTGTTTATTTAGTCAAAAGTTATTACGTCTTGAAAATGAGTGAAAACAAAGAAGAAATTCGATACATTTTGAAATTTTATTACAGGAAAGGAAAAAATGCGACTCAAGCTGCTAAAAAAATTTGTGATGTTTATGGACGTGATATGGTATCAGTACGTGTGGCACAAAGCTGGTTCAAGCGTTTTGAATCTGGAAATTTTGATGTCAAAGATACATCTCGTTCTGGTCGACCAGTCACTGAAAAAGTTGGTGAAATCATGCAAACAGTTGAGCAAGACCGGCACATTAGCAGTCGTGATATCGGTAAGGAACTAAACATCGACCACAAAACAGTTCTAAACGATTTAAAGAAGACTGGATACAAAAAACAGCTCGAAGTTTGGGTGCCTCATGAGTTAACATGGAAAAATTTAATGGATCGACATCTTTGGCGACCCGTCAAAAATTAAGAATGTTTGGCTGGGAAGTTTTGATTCATCCACTGTATAGTCCTGATATTGCACCATCAGACTACTATGAAAATCACATGTCGCAGTTTTACCACAGAAATGGCAAAAGGTGGTCGATCAAAACGGCACATACTTGATTTAATAAACTTCATCTGAAATATGGAAAAAACTTGATTCATTTCTGTATTAAAATACGAAGAAACTTCGTCCCCAACCCAATATTTACCGAGTCACCAAAACGACTTTTCTCCAGTTAGATTTGCGAACAGTGTGCTGTCACCTGTCTCCGTTGCTCCCTCGACACTTTTTCCCCGTTTGTCGGCCTTTTCAGCGAACGTGCACCGCCAGTCGATAAAATCGAGTCGTTTTTTCGATCGGCGCACGGCGAGCGTTGCGAATTTTGTTGCTTTGACGTTTTGTCCCGAGCGGCGGTTTTGTTTTCACCGAACGTGTGCCCCGATGAATGGCCGCTGTGTCAATTTTCGGGAGTTCTCTCTTTTTTTAGCAGCAGCAGCAGCCGTCACGTCGGTCTCGCGAATCCCGCCCCGTAAGTGATTATTTAGGTAGAAAGTGTTTCAAGAATTGTTCCAGCGGATCGGCTTTCATAGCCGTTTCACGCACTCACGCGCGCGAATGTTGTTTTTCTCTCTCTCTCTCTCTCTCTTTTTTTTTATTTTATTTCCCGTCGTTCCATGTTTGTTACCGTTTCGCGCCCATTTTAGCCAGTCAATCGGAGAAGATATCCGTGTCCCTCTATGATCTTTTTGTAACCTTTCGATGCGCGTGTTTTATTACCGCGCGGCGCACGGACCAGAGCCGTTTGTACACTGCCTACGAATGTTTGCTCATGGCTTTATGACAGAACGTTTGCACTTTGCCCGGCGAATCGCTTTTTTATCCGTGTTCCGCCGATTCTAACGGCCTGCACCGAGTTGATAAACCTCGTAACAACAGTAGAACACCGCTGGTTGTACAAAACGATTTTCGAGAAACCGGAAGTATTTGAACTGTGATCATTTCGTTAAGAAATGTAGTACAATAGTAGTGCAATGATATAGCTGGTGAAAAACTGAGCACACGATTTAGAGAAAAAATTATGCAAATAATCAGAAGATTAAATCTGAAGATCAGAAGATTAAAAATGAACAAGTTGGTGACAGCATACCTTCATTCGAATCTCAATAGATCGACTAGAAAAAATCATAGATTAGGTTTCAAGCATTCGTTGTAAAGGAGAAGCTTCGATCTTTAAATCCGCGATAGTTTCAGTCGTGGAAAAATTTAAAAAAAGAATTAGAGTTCAGTCGAAGATGGAAAATACCAAACGATTTATCAGGCAAAGAGGTAGCTTGCCAATCGGATCAGTGACAATCACTGAAGCAGCAAGAAACGAGGCGTCGAACCGACCCGTGTCTTCCGGTGTTTCGTCGAAACTGAAACCGAAGTCAAGGCCGAAGCTGATCCCGGCACGGGTCGACGGCCATTACGTAACACGAAATTAAGACGCCCCGACGACCGGCGAAATTACGTCTGGGAATTGCGCGACCTTTGAAGGAATTTTCAGCCGAGCGCTCGGAATCGAGTCGAAGATGTCGGGAGGTCGTACGAACGACTGGACGGTCGATTAGTCTGGACGTTGATGGTGTATTACGAGGGCCAGCAAATCTCTTCCCTCACTCTCTTTCTCTCTCTTTCTCTCTCTCTGTCTCTCCCGATGCGAAAAAGAAATTTATGGGAAGGCGCTCGCGCGAAAATCCGCTGCTGGTAATTTCTCTGCTAGATTTTGGTCGCTGTGTATTTTCCGCAGATTTATTTACGTCGAACGAAATTGCTCGAGAGCTCATTTGCTGATTTATTTCTCGCTCAGTCCGCTAGTTTTAGCTGAACGTTCATTATTGTTACTAGATTGACAGAAAGTTCTTTCCCAATTTCTTGAAACATACAAAATTAACTAATCAAACCTAAAAAACGATCACTCATGTATAAACCCGTAGTTGCTAATGGTTCCTTGTGAAGTTGGTGCAAGTTAAAAAATAAATAGAATTGTTGTTTGCAATATTTATTGTGCCCGTTTCATACAAGCATCGTCTCTTGCACTGGTCTATTTTTCATCTAGGAAATAAACGAAAAAAAATTTGAACCATAACCACAAAATAAATCGTAGCACGAAGGTTTTATTACCGGGCACAATGGTGCCGAATAACTGAATGCTCGGTCAATAAACAAAAGTCAAGCGGTCAAATAAAACAACAAACCGCGAAAGACTTCGCCGCCCATAGAATTTCTGAATCGGTCCTGAAAATAAGAGAAAACCGCTTTTTAAAGCCGATACACTGGCTCATTCGCGAGATTTGCGACAAACAGAAGCTCGGAGCTGTCCGAAGCGTGTTTCAAAGTCAGTCCGTCGAGAAATCTGTCTAAATACTTTTCTCGCGATAAAGGAGCCGCCGTCTTCGTTCCTCGTTCTCAGTTTTTCTCGGGGTCGGGGAACCGGAAGCAGTTTAGAATGCTTGTGAATATTTTTCACCGGCCCCGGCGAAGAATAAACGGTTTCTTCCGAGCTCCTTTGTTTCCAAGAATGAACGAGGGAGAAACAGTTTAAGAGAGTTTTGCCATATTTTTAGTGGCCGAGGGAAGTCCCTCCGTTTCTTTCGCTGTCCTAGTTTTCTTGTAGTCTTCAGAGTTTAATGTACAAGCAGAAAGTGTCTTGTTTCTTCCACTGGCTACCAGAGATAGTAATCGTTGATTTTTATGAAACCTCTCCGAAAGTAGTTCTCGTAGCGATATTCTTTTAAATTAATTTTATTAAAAGTTTTTTAGTTTTTAATTTATTGTGCATTTTTCTTATTAAACCAACGAATCTTACTCGCTGGTACAGCTACGTATAAATTTATTCTTCTATCTTTCGCGCGCATCAATGGATAAAATCCGGAATACTCGGAAATTTATAGAGGCCATTTATATGCGGCATGACTGGTGCGCGTGATTTTTCGTACAAGTATCTCGTCTTGTGCCATTTTTACGGTCCTGCCATAATGCGGGCGCCACCTTTAATAATTTCGAGAGGTTTTCACAGGTTTATTTCTCACGGTATGAATGCTGTGATGCTTCCACGAGAGAATACTGCACAGTTGCAGACACTCGAAGTGGTTTATGTTCTTCGAAAAATGTATCAGAAAATTGAGATTCAAATATTATTTACGAATGTTCTTTGTTATCGTGGAAAATATTTTAAATGATTTTGTAAATTAAGGTTCGTTTAATTATAGGAATAATCTTAGTATAGTTGCAAACACTCGGTGTTTTATATTCTCCGAAAAAAATGTCAGAAGGTTGATATAAAAATCTTTTTTCAAATTATTTATAAATATTTTTTATTACCAAATATTTTTAACGATTTTGTAAGACAACGTTCGTTTAATTCGAAGAATGTGGTATGGGACCATTTCCTTTAATCTCTGACTACCCAGTACCTAAGGAGGGCACGACCTATATTCTTTCAGTGTGTCGATTTCCCTTCAAAGTGTCACCACATTTATAGATCACTCGGTGTGTCCAAATATTTATTAGTTCCCTATATTTCTGCATTGCATTGTCACGATATAATGGCCAGGTTCGAATCTGAGTAATCCAATATTTGAGAATATTTTTAGAAGCTCTCTTCATTATTTGTTACCGGAAAATCTGTGCAATAATAAATGGACTGCCGGTTGATGCACGTAAAATATTCAACACTTTTTTATTCAATTCGGTTTTTAATAGACGAATCAATCCATCAATGTTTATCAGGAGCTATTTAAAGAGAGTTTAAATTTATCTGGCTATTTCTCGTTATTTCAAATTCACGACGCACGCCAAAGCTTTCCGACATTCTAAAAATGACTTTTACAAAGTAAAGTGGATTACGTATTGCTACGCTCGATGCAGGAGGCTCATCGCCGTTTCAAAAAGCGCAGAATCTAGAGTGCCTCCATCATCGTCGCACAGAGAACTGATCGCTCTCCTCGCCGTATCATCATACTCATCTCTTCAAAATGCATTTATCAGGTCAAAGATCGACGCCAGCTAAATTCACGGCTCCGCGCGCGAATCAAGCAATCAGAAAACCTTTGTCCAATTCCATCTCTCGACGAATAATGACAAACGAAAATGTCTGCGCAATTTAGCGATCGCCGACCGTTCTTTGTCTCCCTTCGCGCCTCGATTATCCGAACGACGTCCGTGCAAACATTCATATCCAATTACTCGATCAATGCGAGCTGTATTTTCGCATTATTTTTGATTATTCGTCTCGGAAATTATTTTTAAATGATGTCGAGTCGTGAATAACATTTAATTTGATTACCAATAAAAATCTTTGATTATCCGAACATTTATAACCAATTATTCGAGAAAATTTTATACAAGAATACATTCTCATTTATATTTAATAGTTTGCACAGGAAAAAGGTCTCGATCCTTTTGAGCCCTTTACCTCGTAAATTCTTTTTAAATGTCGCGGAATCGCAAATAATATTTAACCGGATTGCCAATAAACGAGTCTTTGGTGGACCCTCGACTATCCGAACAGTATTGGTGCAAATATTTATGCTTAATCATTTCACCAACGCAATCTGAATATATTCGTGAATATTTTATGACAGGAAATTATTTTGAATTCTTTACTTCGCAAATTATTTTTAGATTATACACGCTTGATCAGATTTCCAATGAAAATGTTTGCAAATATTCTGCGATGAATACGTGTCCTGCATCGAAATAATGCCGTTCAATCATTCCGACATCACCTGACCATCGAGTCGCCTAACTGATACGTGTAATCGGGCTTCTGATTTATTATTTAAAATGCTATCAATATTTAATCTTTGTATTATAGATTTCTACAACCAGCGAACGTTTCATTGCGCTTCTGCTAGCCTAGTAACAAGACGGGTTGGCACAGATTTTGTTCGATTATAAGATGGCGTACAAAAGTTCATTTCTTTTAAATTGTTCGTTCGTACTATTTTTTATTATTTAAATTTGTATTTCTTCCGACAAATGTTTTTCAGAAACTTTCCATACTCGCAGATGAAATTTTATTTTATCACAATTTTGTCTATTTCCGATAAATTTTTATATGAAAACTTATTACAGCAGATATAAACAGCAGTTATTTCCGAAAATATATGAATATTTCCATGGCACATTAATTATTGATAATGTCGATGGTGTTTAATTATTATCGGAATAAATCATTAAAATTGCATGTGACCCAATTTTGACCTGCTTCTGTCCACTGCGATTATTTTCCCATCTAGATATGTCAACTAAATCTCTTTTATTAATAAACATATCATTTTATATCTTTCGTAACATTTGTTTTCGCATTTATTTGACATGATTAATTTTATTAATAGACTGCGGAATTTTTGCACGACCTGATATTCCCACAGAAATATTGAAAGGAACAAAAATCAAGTAAAACTTTATATCCTCCAGAATCGGTCCCAATAAATTATAAATGAATGCAAAAATATATACAAATCTACTCATTAACATCAGTAGCTATTCATAAGAAAAATGTGTAGAAAAAAATATTATTCTCAACTTATAAAAATGATTAAACAACAACTTGTTAAAAATTTTATTTTGCACGCGCACATCTGCGGTCTACTAATAAAAACCAAATTAATCACAGGTGTGAAACACAACGAGCAGCCAGCAACAACTAAACTAAAAGCTAAAATACACGAGCCGAATCTCTCCGCAATGTCCACCACGAAAAACCGGTGTGCACTGAATAAAACGAAGGGTGAAACTGAAACTCTATTTCTATGTATTAGCAGCTTACGTGTGCCTGCTGTTCGCCAAATTCCCAAACTCGAACGGCTGACAAAGCCAAAGATAAAAAAGAAACTCGGCACTCTCTCCGAATCGGATCGAGTGATGTCTACAGAACCGAGAAAGCCTAAAAAGCCCGGCGCGGCGCCGGTTAGTCGGCAGGGTCGGGAGTCACGGTGTGGCTGGTGCAATTTTAAAGAATCTTTGATTCGGAGCTGGTAGAGAGTAGAGTGCCGTGAATATTGAAGCGTGCCAGTCACCGGGACCGACGGTAATGAAAGCGACGTTTGATCATCGACCACGAAGTAATCGACTTACCGTGGCGTGGCTCCGAATCTCTCCCTCGGTGCTCCTCTTCTTGCCACCAGTATATACCCTCTGCGTTCCTCTCTTCTTTTTTCCGATGCGAAGAAACACTCGCGAACTGCCCGCATGGCAACCACTTTACGTGTGACAGACGGATTTTCACCCCTCTCCCTATCCTGAAGACTGGCGAAACTTTCGATCTATACATTCGATCATACAACGCCACGTACAACCTCGCGCGAGGTTGTTCCCCGATCAGTTCTTCAAACTTTGCATCACCTTCGCGAGGGTCTGCGCGAGATCCCCAAAATTCACCATGGAACATACATATACAGAATTGAATACCTCTGCACTCCAGTTTGCGGAACGTCACTGCGAGTTCAACCCTCTCACGCGGTGCGCACGTTTTATTCGAGAGGTCCAGCGCGGTTTTCTGATGGTCGCACGTTTTATTCGAGAGATCGAGTCTGCGTGTGATCGCGGTGTGCCGAGGAGGACGCGTGGTTGTTCGAGAGGTCCAAGAAGCGAGTCACAGGGCTCCGTGTGGGAGCCAGCACGAATTCCCGCGACCACTTCACCCCCGCGGACCGCGGGGGTCGAAGTCCCGCGGCAGACTGCAGGGTGTCATCCTCGCAGGCCGCCTCGAACCTCCGCGATTTCCGGCGGCCGCGAGGCTCTCCGTCACCGCCCCTACCGCGCATGCCCGTCAAATCCATCCCCGCGCCGTTCCAGGGGGGTGCCGTATCACGGGGGTGCGACCCCCCATCCCCTCCCATCGCGGCCGTATGCGGCCCTGTGTCTGTCGAAGGTGGGGGTTGGGATCCTGTGGCTGCGCCCCTTTCGCGTGCGCCTCCTATGTGTGTGCGCGCGCGCACACGGCTGTGTGCAGTGTGCACGCGAGACACTGTGTCTCCGTCTCCCTCTACGTACGTGTGCTGCTGCTGCTCGAGGGTGCTCTCGATGACGGGGTTGCATCGCTGCGCTCGAGTGTCTGCGTTTGATTCTTTGTCTCGTTACCGGGGAGCTCTGCTTTTTTCACCCCTTTCTCCTTCTTTTCCTTCGACGTGGCTTTTTCTAACGGTTCGCTTTCTCGATCGCTGTGTGTCTAGTTTTTGGAAATGCATTAAATGCGTTTTCGTTGGGGATGGTTAGGGGTGGGTTTCGGAGTCTTGGAATTCCGAGGAAGTATTGTGGGTGAAATTAAGCGATCCATCAGAATTTGTCATGTTTTTCTCTTGGTAGCTCTGTTTATGTCTAGTTTTTGGAAATACGTCTCCGTTGGGGCTGGCTAGGGGTGGGTTTCGGTGTCTCGGGATTTTGAGGGAGTACCATGGGCGAGATTAACTCTCGGCAACTTTCATAGAAATGATATGATTTTACTGTATATACAGCGAGTTGGGATTGCTATTTATTTAAAGTTTGGTAAATAATGGAATTGAAATTGCCCCTGTCATAATACCTCTTTTATTACAGGACATATTTTTATGTTTCCAATAATATTTTATTTTCGAGTAATTTGAGTAAACCAATGAAAGGCAATTAAAAATGAAGTACCGTGTCAAACGTGCCATGAATTGAACATGACACGGACAATTAATATTTGTGTTGATCAATTTACTTTTGTCGTTGACGAAAATATATTCCACATTGAAAACACGAGATAGATACTTGATTTTTTACAAGGTTTTATTGTCTCATGTCTAGGTTCCGATAATTGAAGGATTTGGTGGATTTGACTAGATGAGAGGTTCCGCAGAATGCCGCAGATTTCCCAGGACGAGGGAGGGGGGTGTTGAATGGACGGTGTTGTGGGTGGTGTTTGATGTTGGTTATAGAGGTTGTTGTGGTTTAGCGTTGTAATTAGATGCTGGACGGTCTTTCCTTAGCGCCGCGGTCTTCTTTGTACTGGAAATTGATGTTTGGCTACTCGAGATGTGCTGCGATAATATCGCGAGCAGTTTGATTGACACGGCACTGTGTAAACGCCAGAACGAGAAACAGATGTAGAACAACAGCAGTTTGAAAGTTGTATTATGTTGCAGGAAAGCGGTCTTAACGGCTGCAATCAATTTTCTGCGAGCGTGTTCTCAGTTTGTACCATCGTGAAGCTCGAATCACCATCGTGTAACGTTTCAAATTTTCCTGTGGTTTAATAGTCAACACTAGATAATTATAGGTGCTCGATTGTTAAATTATGTTATAAATAGACTGCGGATCTTTATGCATTTATGGCTTATGAAAATGTTCTAAAAATGCTAGGATATAAAATTCGATAGAATTTAGAAAGATTTTCATTTGTTTTGGATCTACAAAGGCTGTTCCCATTAAAAATGGGATTTTATTTCATACCACTTTCTTAAACTCTGCCTATAAAAATTAAAAATTGCATAAACATCCGCAGTCTAGTTATTATAGGTAGAGTTCATTAACACCTTCTTCATAACTTAAGGGAGTAGACTTCTTTTTCTAGGATTGCAAGGGTGCGGGATTTGCGTTCTCATTTCTCGATAATACTATTTTTTCGTTTACGAGGCGTAATTTGCATTATTCGGCAGCGTAATTTGCATCATTCGCAAGCATACAACTGCGCATGTAGCTATTTTCATGCTGCCGAATAATGCAAATTACGCCTCGTAAACGAAAAAATAGGACTTTTGATCTAATGTTTTTGACTACTGAAAAACCCCATTTTTGTATTATCGAGAAATGAGAACGCGAATCCCGCATCCTTGCAATCCTGGAAACGAGTCTATCGCCTTAACAGTCTTTTGAACGACTTGAAGATTAACAATTAAGGACTAAATCAATTTTTTAAATAGCGGATGCAATTTCTAGATTAAAAAATCATATCTAATTATATAGTTTAAACATTTCTTTTGGTATTACAATTTATAAGAAAAAGAGTAAGCTAGGCACAACAAAATTATTGATACTAGGCTTATGAGAATACAGAGATTGTAAAGCTGCATCCATGAAGAATTATTCAATAAATTTCTTCCTTTAAGTATATATTATTTAAAATTGGTTAGAAATTTGTATAGACACATAAATAAAGACAAAATAAAAATTGCTAGCATCAATTGCAAGTAGCTGAAGCCACATAAACAGTTTACTCTTACTTTAATCATTTTAACAAGCTAAGAAAAATAGGTTTGCACTCTTAAATTATTGTAACCTTTCTACTGTTTTAAATTGCGCCCACTCATTTTTGCCATAAATGCATAAAACCCGCAGTCTAGTTATAATTCATCGGACTCATTTCAGTTTTCGTGAAACAAGAAACTTTCGACGTACTTGGCACTTGAAGCGTGTTCCCCCGACTGACCCTAATTTTCTCAAAGGCATATTCTTCGAACAAATTACCGGGCGCGAAGGTGTTAAATACGAACATGCCTCTCCTGCGTTAAGAACAAACGACTAGAATTAGCATGAGTGGGATTGACGGGAGTGTCTGTAGTCAGAGTTGTCAGCGTCTACAAATGAGTTATTAATGCGGCGCGTGTTTGAGTGAGTTCCGCGGCGTAGCGTGAGGCTCAAAGATTGAAGAGTCACGTACCGTATGCGCGCGATAGCTGTATGATAAGTTGAGAGCATAACATCATCGAAGAAACGAGATAGTTTAACGAAGTATGTTCCCACCTTCACATGTTTCTCAGGCATTGCGGGGGCGGAGGGACACGGCGACGGGAAAAACGCGGCCGAACCGATGTACGCGATCGCAAAACCGACCGGGAATCGCTGATAGAAAATTCAAGGGTCTCCGTTCGTCGGAACAAAAACGGGAAGCGACGGGAAACAGCGGCCGGTCGATCAATCGACGCGTGTAACCGCTTCGAAGCGATGCAACTTCGAGATTGACGAGAAAACAATTCGATCGGGGCCCGGCGCGGCGCGGCGGCCGGTGAAGTCGTACGGGAATTATTTGATTGATTCTCGAGTAGTCCTTTCATGGAAAGAGGAACACGAAAGCTCTAGAACTCGCGCGCAAAAAAAACCGTTCTCCGAACGCGTGTCGATTCGTTTTGATCGTGAGATTGATATAAATCTGTGCATAAAACTGGTAATGAATAATGCAACGAGAGGGGGATCGCAGGATTTGTGGGTCGCAGTGAAAAAATCGCGTCAAGTCTAGACCAGTCCTGTTCCTCGAACGCGGTATATCGATTATCCGGCGCAGTAAGTGTACCAAATCGATCCGTGACTCGTGAAACAATTTGGCTGACGTACCGCGTTACATAACATCTGCGTGGTAATTCGATATTGATTCGAGGCAGCCCGCTAGCACGAATATTATTATCCGCAGGTAACAACAGACTCCACGATCGACCGTCAGTCTTGAACCGGAAGTAATCTTCATTTTAACAAGGTGGCCCGCAACGTTGCCAGCAAGCCGACAGAGTTGACGACACCGGGTAGCTAAAAGTTTATTCCCGCCGACTATTGATGATTATTATTTTAATATAGATTCA
This sequence comes from Lasioglossum marginatum, assembly GCA_028455795.1. Taxonomy (NCBI): domain Eukaryota; kingdom Metazoa; phylum Arthropoda; class Insecta; order Hymenoptera; family Halictidae; genus Lasioglossum; species Lasioglossum marginatum. The sequence goes on along the minus strand of CM052278.1, from coordinate 7,107,433 downwards.
TGTTGAGCGACATCGAGGGAAAAGCACTGCCTCGATGTTGCGCGGAGGCTTAATGTCTTCGTTAGAGACGATGGGAACTGATCTTAGGATGTATTGCTGCGATTGCACGTCATTTCATTTTTCATCATGACAGTTTCAGACATTTATCACTGATTCTGATGAATGTCCTGGACATTTTGTTCGAATTTCAAAGAAGAAAGGTTTCAATCGGACGTCATTTTATTTGTCGCCCATTCCGCGTGTCAGCTTTATATGTTTTTCACTGGTTCTGAATATATGTCCGGAACATTTCATTTCAGTTTATTTTATGTGAATTTTAAAGAAGAAATTTACAATATTGATCATATATTTTTTGATTGTTCTTAGTATATATTGTTGCAATCGGACGTCATTTTATTTGTCATTCATTCCTCGTGTCAGCTTCATACGTTTTTTACTGATTCTGAATAAATTGTATGCGCTGAACGTTTTATTTGAGTTTAGCTTTTTCATTTAAAAAGAGGAATTTACAGGATTCATTATTTATTTTTCGTATTGATTGTTTGACATTGCGTCAATTTAACGCGAGGGAGAAATTAAATTGGAAATGCACACACGAGCGATGAGTGAGGCGAATTCTGTCTCATAATTTCGTAAAATAAAGAGTACATCCATTTCTCGGGTATCGGAAAGTTAGTATTGAAATACTTTGTGAATTGACGAAACGTTGTTTCGGAAAAATCGCCGAAATATAAACCGTGAAAAGCGTAATGGTTTTCGCACGAACCTAATATTAATGTCGCAGCACAGGCAAAGAAACGGCAGCGGGTTTGTTCCGGTGTGACGGCGTGGCATGACGGTTCGATTTCGTATTCCGACTCGAACGAGACGGAAATAATTCATCCGGTTCCAGTGTGTTTTCGCGCGACCCGCGGATTTATCGGGTCGCGTCCCTGCTCCGCGGCCCGTGAAACGTTTCGGCCGCGAACACGGCTCGGGCCGAACCCTTAGCCTTCAATTAATTACGGGCCGGGAATCGAAAATGCAGAAAGTCCGAGAGAGCGGCTTCGGGGTTCGCCTCATCCGTCAAACGTCCCGGAAAGTTTCGCTATCGGAACGGTGGTTAATGCAGTTTAAGCGGCGCGTTCAAACTACCCCGAAAGTTTTACTATCGTCGCTACTATTACACCGGATGGAAACGAGGATCCGTCGACCGGGGAACGCCGGTTCTATTATTCGGGGCAACTACTTCCATCGATTAACTTCGATTCGACAATTCGCTGCTCATTTTTCTCGCACGCCGATCTTACCCATTTTCCTTTCGCTAATTCCTTCAAAAAACTCTTTAAGGAAGTAGACTCCTTTTTCCAGGATTGCAAGAGTGCGGGATTCGCGTTCTCATTTCTCGATAATACAAGAATGGGGTATTTCAGTAGTCAAAAACGCTAGATAAAAGATCGATCTAGGTTGCAATCGCTCTCAAAAGTCCTATTTTTTCGTTTATGAGGCGTAATTTGCATTATTCGGAAGCATACAACTGCGCATGTAGCTATTTCATAGCTACATTTTGAAGACGATAGCGCCCTAGATCGATCTTTTATCTAGCGTTTTTGACTACTGAAAACCCCCATTTTTGTATTATCGAGAAATGAGAAGGCGAATCCCGCACTTGCGATCCTGGAAACACGTCTACCGCCTTAAATCTTTTAACCGGAGTATTATCCAACATTGCAATTTTTTTAAAATGGAGTGCTATGTATTTTTTATATCATATGAAAGCTTATTATTAATATTAGCGTAACATACTAATATTGTATTATTAGAAGAAGAATTAAATGCATATACAGTTCCTGCATCTTGGTATTGTAGACAATGTCGATTCAATTATTTTGTTTACAATCGGTTCCTCCATCTATCGTTCACGGTAGAACGGTGTAGTTGCAGGATGCAGTTCTTGCTTGTCATCAAGTTGTAGACAGAAGAATGCCCGGCGACTTTCTCGTAAATTCACGGGCTATTCGATCCTCGTTATCGTTTTCACACGGATAGAAATCCGAGCCAGTTCAGCCGCGAATTACATTCGATCGAGCTATTCTCCGGCGTGCCGGTAATAAATACCGGCGGCATTGTCTCCGCGGCGCGTTAATTAAAATGCAGCTAATTGTAACGGGGCGGCGGCAACAATGCCGAGATTCCACTACGGTTATTTAATCCGCCGATAAATATGCGGGTTCGATTTTCGCGCGGCCTCTGGCTCTCACGCGGCCGGCAAACGTGACCCGCGAAAAATAGCGAATTCGCGACCGTGGGCGAAAACGTCCGAGAGCTGAATACGAACGAGAAGAAAGCTCGTCGATCCGATGGCCCGGAAATGACGACCATTATTCGCGTCCCAGCTGTAAAATAAACCGTCGTTACAAGGAGGCACTCATCGTGGCCAGCCGGCCCATTGTCTTCGGACGAATTTCCTAATTGGACGTAATCGGTCAGCCTAATTTTCAGGATGAAATTCGCGAAATAGCGAACGTTTCGCTTTTGTCGATCCATTCAACATATGCTTATGGATGAATGAACATTTTGCACAAGTCTAGAAAATACCTGTCAGAACAATTTTAAAACCTCTCGGTTTCAATTAACTCTCCAGTGAACTATTATTACATTAAGCTGACGCCAAATGCTTATAATCATTTAATACATGAAATTTTGCTATCGCGTTCTATTTATCATTTTGATATGATATTAAATATAAATATAGTATAGTATATTTAATATGCAAGTGTCAGCAATTTTATAATTCTGAAACTATTAATTACGTTACATTAATTACAAAAATAGTTAAATTACCATTAACATTAGAGTGAATTGATTATTGCAGTTTATTATATGACCACGAAGTGCACAATTACAGGAATAAGCGACCTTGTAGTTTTAAGAATCCGTGGCTTACATAAGAATAGAACAATGTATGATCAGCCATATCGGTAGAATAGCGCTGTCACGAGCAGTCCAGTGACAACACAGTTGCAGTGATTTCGGACAATTAACATAATAATAGCACACTGCAAAGCAGTTGAATAGCAGTGTTCTTAGAAAGAACAGTAGGTTACAGTTAGCCTGCAGAATGGTATCGTTCTTACGTAGATCAGGGGAATAAACTAGAAACTGCAGACAAACGAATCGAATGCAACGGATGCAATGCGGTATATGCAATAGGATCGTTTCTGATCGAATAAATAAAACGATACGGTCGAATAAACTGAAACGACTTACTAGACAAGTGGAACGGAAGCTTCTTGTTCAGTCTGGAAAGATTAACAAGAGTCTAAGAAAATCATTGAGGTGTTTCACTGACTGCAACGTTCCCACAAAATTCGTAATTAAATATAAAAAGGTCATAGCGTCTATTCTACTGATCATTTATCATACTTCTTATTCGAACGAAATTGCAATGATCTCTTTTTTGATTACGGGATAATTTTTTCAAATAAGATTTTATAGTTCTGTCTTCACATATTGCTTTAATCAGGCGGGCTGCTCCAAAATAGGTGGATATTGACTGAAGTGTTTTGATAAATATATTTCTTAATGTTTCATACCCCATGAAAATGGCTAAAATAGTAAATAGAAAATAAGGCACTAAAAAATTCAAAGGCAAAATGGTACAAAAATAGCCTTTGGAAAATGAAGCACGAGAAAAATGAAATAGTAATTGATTCATTAAAAACGTGCTTCCAAACGTTTTGTCTTCTGTACATCCACACAATAAATCTGAAAAATGTATTTTTCACACTATTTTTCGAAAATAAAACTTTAGTTGCCCACTCTATTCATATGGCACTATGTCGCTGTTGACGAGAGCGCCACTCGGTTCGCTGAATAATTGCGAAAATCCGTCCAGCTGACCATTGCTCAATCAAATTGCGGGAGCAACAAGTACAAATTCGCAAAGTTTGCAACGAGAGAAGACGCGAAAAGGAGCTATCAAGAAAAGAAACGAAAGGTTCAACGATAGATGTTAGCGTCCATGCCCGCGACTCGGAACGAGCGACGACAAACCGAGCGGAACGCGGACCAAGTTTACGTATAAATCCTGCTTCGGGGACAAGAAGGAGGACCACTTCGCCATCTCGCAAACAGTTCGATGTTGGGACACCAGTAGATCCCCGGGAGATCCGGTTCCTTGTATCCTGTTTAACGTTTCCTCGTTCCCGCGACGGTTCTACACAGCTTTTGTTTCGGTTAACGATTAGGTTCGGCGCCGGATTAAAGACGCCGTCGTAAGTAACGAGCTCTAATGGGGACAAGTTACCCCTTTGATACCCCTTTAATCATATTTGGGAATCTTATTCGACGAGCTGCCAGAGGGGTTGTGGGATCATTATGAAAATCGGATCCGCTAATGGCTTCTCAATACGTACACTGCTGGGTGAAATTATGGAACGACGTGGAAATTAGGGGTTAATGTTGCTTTTATGTTAAACAGCATTAAAATCATTTTGCATTATTTTAGAAAAGTCACGAGACTCTGTTCATTCAGATTTTTATCATTTTATCATTTTCCATAAAAATACAACTAAGTATTATCATTATATTACATATTGTCCAATATGTGGGGTAAACAATTGGAATTTTAAATGAAGTTATAATTAATTGTACACCTAAGGACACCTAATAGATTGAATTAATTCCACTTAAAGTATTTTCAAATTCTTCGAATGTTTTTAACGTTTTAAATTTACTCATTTTCGTCATAAGTGGATAAAAACATGTTGTTTCATGTTTCACAAAAGAGTTTTCATTTTTGTTTCACACAGTTTTCATTTTTGTAAATCGCTGCAGCGTGGAGAGCAGCATCAAAGAATCTTGTTTCTTTTGTCGAATCCACGTCGACCGAATGAACACGGAATCTTCGCGAAAAGAATTTTAATCGTTATCCGGTCGTTCTCTTTTTTCTCGAGAGACTGGGATGGTGTACACTCCCGGGGTAGCTAAAGTTTAGCCGCGCGCGGCTGGCCGACGGGTTTTATCTGAAAACAGGAAGCGGACTATCCTGTGGAGACGTGGCAAGCGACTTCACAGAAGATATATATCAATTGCGGCAGATCTGTCCGACGATATCCCCTCGCTCGCGCGTCTTCTTTCTGAGGTACCGTATGAAACAGCAGCGAGCTCCGAGCCAGCTTTCGAGGACCCGGATCCAGGGAAAATAAGATGGTTCTGGACGGAGCGACGCTGCGAAAGTATTAGATCAATCCATTTGTTCCTCCTCTGTCCGGGGTGAATATCCCAGCTTTTATAAAACACTATTTCTACGCCATGGTACAATATCTCTGCGAAATATTTCTTATAAATAAAATTGATCACAATGATAATTCTCTAACCCTTCTGCCTGCATCCTTCGACTTTTAAAAAAAGTAATTCTTGTAGGATCTGGTCGTCAACGCGGATGGAATTGCGTTGACTTCGGAGGAGACAAATTAACTCGACCACACGAACGATAACAGAGAATTTATTACAATTAACAGAAAAGACGTTGACAATTTTACAACTCGCGCAACACTCTCGTCTCTCTGTCCAATTCTCTATAATCGACTGCTCTATACGACTCTTTATCGTAGACTTTTTAAAGAGTGGGCAGAATTATTTCTTTTATTTCTTTTTTAAACACTAGCCCGTGAGTCGTAAGGCAGTGGCCTCAATTAGAAAGGGGGGGGGGGGGGTAAAAAGAGTGTCAATTATTTGGAAACATCAAACATTTTGTTAAGAGATAAAGTTGACAGTTGATTCTTTTTGGGGGGTTCTCACTTTTGAAATAATCCAAAAAAGTTTTTAGTTTTCTTTTTGATTTATAACTTTAACTTTTGCACATTCTACTTGGATTTTTGTTATTTTTTATTTATTTATTCATTTTTTTATAAATCTGACATTACATATTTACATTTTACGATTGTTTAATATTTTCGATTATATCTTTTCTCTCTGTTATAATTAAAAAATGTAGGCCAATATTACGATAAATGCGTGGGTCACTTACAAAGCCTTCGTGGGTCAGCATCTGACCCGCGTGTCATAGGTTCGCCACCACTGTCATAGACTGATCCCGGTTTTCGAATTGTCGTTCGGATTGTCTTCGACCCCGCGCTCCACATCCTACATTATTTGTAGCAATATTTCGATAAAAATTAATATCTAAATCCAGTAAAATCTAGTACCTTTGATCGCGTAGAATGTAATTTACTTCGTACGCCTAGGTGTTAATGGTGAAACTCGAGGTTGCCATAAACGGAAACGGGATGAGATAGAGTTCGCCGAGTGATTTCAATGCAATGGCGGAACAGAGTAGATTAAGGTAGTGACCATAAATTTAATGTGGTTGTTTGTTCGGGTAAATATTGGACTTCGCCGATATCTTGACTATTCCAAAGTGGTTCGCGGGATTGGGTGCGCGTGAGAGACACGGGGTGGACACATAGATGCATAGGTACGTATGTGTATACACGTGGAACACAGCGACAGAACGGATTCGATAGACAGCGTGTGAACCGTGGATACCGTGGATGTGAAACAGGACCGACTTCCCTCTATATATAGGACATCAAACGCTAGGAATTTGATACAGAGAGTGTCATGCTCCTCGGAGAGTACACTGCGACAGATGCTAGAGAATCTATGTAGTCAACAATGGGACATAGAGCGTGAATACATGGCAGAACTTAGACGGAAATTTGATACAGACTGTAATCGACTCAAGACGCTTGGTACAGGTGGATCGCAGGATTCCCGAAGTCCCTGGAATCCCCAGATCTTCCGACTTCCGAGATCCCCTTTGAAACTAAGTCCCCAGACTCGGGCCCCGAGGCTTCTATCAATTTCGCCAACTTTCGAGCTGCTCCGGTAACAACAGGCTGCTCTATTTGCTGCTAGACTGTGGATAGAGCTACATAGAAAGTCATTCCTTCTACCAAACGTTCTAATCTTCTTATTCATAAACCATACTACTCATTTCTACTCATAAATGTATAAAATAGTTGAATACATAAATGCACTTGGAAATTCTTTTAGTAGCTGCTGTGCGTCAAAAGAAGGTTGCCCCAAAAATGTTGTATTTCACAGTAGTATACCACTTTTATAGGACATCCTTATAATCGACATTCGTCGATTGCTTTAATCTGTTCACTGTTCGAAAGTTTATTTATCCATTTCTGTTATAAATTTATAAAATCCATTGTTCAGTTATATGACTAGACTGCGGATCTTTATGCAAAATAAAAATGTTCTGCATTTATTGTGGGAAGTAGGAATAAAATAAGAATTAATTTCATCCCTTAACTTCGTTACATTCAAAACAACATTACATGACTCTGAAATTTTTCTAATCTTTTACTGTTTTATATTTCACCCAAACAATTTCTTCATAAATGCGTAAAGATCCGCAGTCTAGTTATTACATTGTTTATTACCCAACTTCGAAAACTTCAAAATCGAAAGAGGAATTTTTCGTCGGATTGTACATCGGTATCGCTTTGTATCGGTCGAGGCTTTTCTTTTTTTCTTGCCGCGATCGTTCCGTCCATCGAGGATTAGAAAAGTCTCGTGCCAGAATTCTAGGATAAAAACGACGACACGAGGGGCTGGAGAGGGACACGGGGGTGATCTCGAATACCCTCCACGGTGCTGTAACTGTGCGAATCCTCCGGAGTATCCTTAGGCTTCCGTTATCTGCACCACCCCCCACCCCCGCCTCAAAGCGGCAGTCCCACCTTGTCCATTTCAGTTCCACGTACCCTCTATTCCGTGCCGGATTCAATCGAGCCTGGAATCTCGTCGCGCATGAAATCGTACTATACAGCGAGCCGGGCCCTTCTGGGACACTACGTTTAATTTTATGTACAACCTCCACGGGCGATCTCCCTTTTTCAGAAGGAACCTTCGAACTACCAACTGGACCTGTCCTCCTCCTTTTCCTCGATTTCCGCGTGCAATTTTTTTTCCCATTTTAATTCGTAGTACGATTTTTCCAAATATTTTGGGATATAGGATTATTAGAAAATACAGAGAATTTGGATATGCTCTTGGTATACTTCTGTCACGTTAGGAACGTCTTTTCATATTACAAATATATACTAATTGCAAAAGATTGATGAGAAAGAGGTTAGCGAGAAATAAATATTCGTTCCGAGCGAATCGAACTTTTGATGAAAAAATATGTACGGGGTAATTATGGTTTTCAGAAGCTGAACAATGAGCGTGGCTGTGCATCAGCGTGCGGCGTGCTCGTATATCGCTATTAAAAAAGCTTAAGGGAAACGTTCTACGCATGGAAAACGGTGGAGTGCTCGCAATAAACAAATGTAGGTTTCTAAAACACGCATTTTTGGAACATTGTTTTCTCTCGGATGAAAAATACGCCCGACAATGGCGGCGTGCGTGGTTTTACAACGCACTTTTTGGTTCGAAAACGTTTTCTGGATTATTAGCAACGAACACATCTGATGACGCTGTTATTCGTGATAGCACGGAAATTTTTATTCGAAATATTGTTCACTCATGAACGTTCCACTACTTATCTGCAATCGCGAAATTATAACAGAAAGAATACTCTGATATTAACAATTATGGACTCTGTGTAATAAATAATTGTATTATTTCTAGTAATTCCTTTTGGAATTATTTTAGCTTTTTTTGCACATACTATTTTCAACGAAAAGTGTATTTATTCGCAGTAGCTAAAATGTTAGTTGACAAAATATAAGGTTTGATTTATTTTCGCGTGTTTATATTATTTTATCAGAACAATTGTTGATATTTATCATTCTTTATGCACGATTCTTTAGACAGTTTTTTCTTGGGCGTGTTACAGTTTCCAGCAGCACTGCACGCAGGATTCATACATTAATTTCCGCAAGTACAATGTAAACTCGAATTTATTCCCTTCATTAAGAGTTTCATTAGGTTTCAAATAAACCATGGTTCTATTAATCTTCATTAAAATTTTCATTGTGTCGTGTTCCCCTGTTCACGTTGGCAGTACATTCATAAAATTCTCGGTGCTTTTATAATTGTTCATTTTCGACGATTATTCCTGCGTGTTATATTAAATTCTTGTCGTGATTAACAATACTGTTCAGAACGGGTTACTCATTTGGAAGCTAGAAATGTTGTATGATCCCGGTAAAATATCTTTCGACTCTTGCGATCGATCTATTTATTTACAGTTGACAGAGTGTCAATAGAATTCGACTTCAATCTTCATAACACGCATGGACACCCGCAAAAATGTATAATTTAACAATAAAGCTATAATACAGAGTTATGAAATGCAATCGAATCGGACAGTAAAAAGAACAGTACAAAAATTGTAAAAAATGTACCGTTGTTGAATGCATTCTATACATTCTGCGATTTTTTATAAAGAAGAATTTCATCGAAACGTATCAAGTCTTGATACGACAAGTGATCAACAATAAATTCTTGCAATTTCAAATAATGTTCTCCATTAAAATTTTCTAGATATATCATTGTGCCACTTGGTAACTGCGTTATATTTGTTACAACGCAGCGATAACTTATCGATCCTGCTCCGACGATAGAAGTACATTTTCGAGATGTGTGCCTGGGAGATTAACCAGGAAGAATTCCCGAGGAAAGAACGAACATGGAGAGAAAGTGATTCGAAGGGAAAACAAGAAGACATATCCCGCGATAACAGCGCCCGTTCCATTTTCCGCGCACGTTTTTATTATTTACAGTTCATTTTACGTATTATCGTTGATCAATGAGAGAACCAATTCTGAATACCAATGCAGCGCAAACGGTTGCCAGTAGCAAATCAAATACAATTCTTAATAAATCGAATTTTAATAAATTCCCGTATTTAATAATCACAATTATCAATTCGCAATTTTGACTTGAAACTGAACTTATTTATCTAAACGTGCCTAAAATTTATGTGCCAAGTTTATGTTGCAGACATACAACGAAATCAATATTTATACGGAATCAGAAAAGTGACTAATACTAATAAATTCGATAAATTTAACATTTTAGCTTTCGTTTAAAATAGACATTCTTTGCTCCCTAAAATTAATTATCCAAAAGTTTATATTGCAACGAGATATTTCAACAGGATCAGAAAATTAACTCTCGACATGAACACTGACATACGTTCCCGCTCAATTAAAATTATCCCAACTAAAACAAATGAAAATCTTTTAGGATACTATAAGATCCTTGCATGATCTCGGACGAATAAAACCAAAAAATTCGTCGAAAAAGCACTGATATTTAATTCAAACAATTAAATCATTGATTCTCACATTCGAAAATGTCCTGCCTGAAGAGGTTAACTTTGCGGAGTAATTTTTGATGGGATATTAAAGAGCAGGTGCATCGAATGCCAGGTGAATCGGCGGTTAATGAAGCCATTCATTTTCTAGCGTGAATTTAATGTCACCCGGTGCGACTGAAGTAATAATTGGGCCACGTCTGTCGCAGCCAGTCGGCAGCGATCCATCGTGATTCAGTTGGATCGACGGTCTCGGGTGATCCGGGGACTATTTAAACTGGAACGGATTGTTTCGTCGAATTATCCGTCTCAGCCTCGACAGTATTCACTTTCTCGCCGAGTTAAGGACCGTCTATTCGTTCGGCAACAGCTTAACGCGTCCACGGGCTGGTAAACAGCGCAGAGATATTCGTCGTTATGGTGCATAGCGTGCGACCCCTGGTAAACCACTGTCTCGTAACTTCATTTGCTGCTAATACCACCGCGGCCTGCGTACTAATGCTATCTGTCCACTGGAGAGTTCTTCCCGTTGGAGGATTCGAGATGGATCTCCTCCACAGCTCGCTGCTGATCTCGGAGTTCCACTCGAGATAAGGGAATCGTTGATGGAAGCCTGAGAGCAATTCTTCGACAGTTTATGCTACGGGAATTAGATTCTCGAACGTTGATGTGGGTCGCAGAACTTTAGGACAGGATAATCTGTTAATTTTGAGCTTTTACTGCAAAAGACGTTCGTCGATATTAAAGTACTTTTAGTATGATATAACTCGTATAGACTGCACATTTTGAGTTGAAAATAATACAAAAGTATTTTTTAATTCTTTAATTGAATTTACTGTTTTGAACTTGATCCACTCAGTTTTTTTCACGAATACATAAAATCAGCAGTCTAGGTATATACGAGTCTTGAGAATATTTATATGTTTTTTACTGGAGGCAACGTCCACGTTGAAGGGATATAAACATGCAAAATTAGGGCAAAATTACCTTCCTATTAAGGAATAGGAAGAGAAGGAACTAAATCCTCTAAACGAATTCTCGCGTGTAGACGCAGCATAACACACGATCTAACTGTTATAGGAACCCATATTCGTGCGTATCTTAAGCAACCCATCCCGGAGGGTAAGATTATCCGGATGAATGCGTTCATAGTTTATCGATATGGTCGACAAGGTGTTAGCCAACGATGGCTTGATGTATAGTGTCTCGCACACTATCTGCTATCGTCGTTCACAATTGAGTTAGGACCGAAACCCCTCTTCGTCATACATCAACAATAATAATATCATTTTCTACAGTAACTAACCACTGTTATTAATAGACTGCGGATCTTTATGCAATTATGGCTTTTGCGAAATTTTAAAAAATGCTAGGATATAAAATATGATAGAATTAGGTGCGATTTTAATCTATTTCAGATCTACAAAGCCTACTACCACGGAAAATAAGATTCTATTCTACTCTACTTTCTTAAAATTCGTCAACAAAGATTGAAAATTGTATAAACATCCGCAGTCTAGTTATTAATAACGCTGATCACTTCTCAATAAACGAAACTTGTGTGAAACGCATAAAATTCGTGTGGCGGTCAAGAAAACGAGTCGTCCTCGGCTTTGGAGACCTCGTCCGGAAGGTCCAAGCGCGCGGTATTTATCTTCATTGCGGCAGGACGGTCGTCTTCGAGCGACGTGACGGGAAAGTTTTCGCACGCCCACCTCGTCAGGGGCGGCATTAAAAAGGGAAGAAGAGAAGGGAAATCCACTCGCGAGGAACGGGAACCGCGAACACGGTCGCCGGGACAATTTTCCACGCTATTAGGACCGCCTAACAGCCACGCGACTGGCAGTTTACAAGCGCGGCTCGCACATTTTCCCGGGGTATACATTACAAGCCCTCCGGGTGGCGCACGGAGCGGCGCGCGACGCGGCGGCCGGTGTCGCGATATGCAAAGGACCGGCAAGGATTATTCTCACGTTTTCCAAAACACTGGCGGAACTGCAAGACTCGACACCAGCGATATGCAGATTTCGGCCGACCACCCACCGACCCACGCCCTCGCAACCTGCGCGAGAACTCTCTCGCTTCCGTCGACGAACAACCCTATCTCCGGCTTGGTTCGCAGCAGCGTACGCCATTAGGCTTGTACCTAGCCATCGCGTCAAAGCGGTGCACGATGCGGTTGGCACCTCTGCCAAACGATAACTGTTAACCACCCGACCACCCTCTCGCCCTCTTCATCTCTCTGGCCGCGCTCGTCTCCGTTCTATGTACATCAGGGATCGGCAGCGAAATTTTTGGTCTCGCGACGTTAATGCTCCTGGAGGTTGAACATGTGAGAACGGAAAAATAATTGGATGAATTACAAAACTTGGTAACTTCTAATCAAATTTTCTAATAAGGATTCAGTGTACCCAGACTTTTACTTCGAAACTGATCGTTTCGAGATGGAAATGGCAACCTCATACAAATGATTGTAACAATTTGATTCCAAAATATTTGAAATGTTAATAGACAGGAATCCAGCTGTCTACATTTCGAGTATCGCGCGCAGCTGATAAAAAGGGACAACCGGTTGACAGTGAGGAACGAAGAAGGTTATTTGATGAGGAAGGAAAGAACGATTCGATGATGGGCAACCCTAAGCAGGGAAGGGTAGTGCGAACGGACGGGGATGTTGCGGAAAACCGGAAGGGGGAGATAAATAGACGGAGACGAGACCGAAGATAGGGTGGATTTTTTTTCGGGAGTAGTGACAGTTAGATTGACAGGGGCGGGAGAGATACGGCTGGTTCGTGGCTTGTCCGAAAAATGGGGAAGAAGGTGGTCCTAGAGGGTGCATACCTTGAGGGAGAGATGGATGGACGGGGTTGCGCATCTGAAAATCGACGTGCGAAGAAGAATTCTTTGTGCTGGGAGGAATACATTGCTGCTTTTGCTAAATTTCCGCTAGTTCGTTATTGCGAATTATTTTAACTAGACAGCGGCGTGTTCAAAGGGTTGAAACAGGGAGTCGGAAAGGAAAAATTGCGAGCGGTCACGTCGATAAAACGGCGAATTCGCGTGGACTTCCGCAGTCGAATTATCATTAGCGCGAATATACAAATCACGGGGTTCGTGTGCATGGCAGAGCAGAGGCCGCGGGCTCTCGGACCGCAGCGTTCGTGTGAAGCGTGGGCGTTTGTTCGTCGGAGATCTACGTTTACAGCGGAATCCTCGCGTCTGTGCTGCCATTCGTGTCCGTTTCTCGACAATTAATCACCGGGCCGCTCCGTGTGCCTGTGTCCGTCGCAGTTTCTCAAGCAGCTATCGGTGTCCGGTTCCGATTTGTGTCTGACCGGTGTGTTTCTGCTTCTGCTGTCGGCTGGCCTGTTTACCCCGCCGGAAATATATCTTTCGCGTGCACCCTGCGTCCCAACCACCCCCAACGTTTCCCAAACCCCCGGGTCGTTTTTAGATCGTCCACTGGGTCACGAAAGCTGCGAGGCAGAGCAACCCTCCGCCCCCTCGTGGTCATAAAGCAAACAGATAGAGCAATTCCCTTTTCGGAATTTAGTCGCGCCATCGTTCATCGTCCCTCCGACTCTCCCTCCCACTCTCTTTCTCATTCTCTCGCTCTCTCTCTCTCTCTCTCTCTCTCGCTCTCTCTCCCTCTCTCTCTCATTCTCCGTGTGTCGCGTGAACGTTTCGCTGCTCGGCTATTTTCGAGCTTTCCACCGGCTGTCCGGTTAAACGGCACCGTTTTATCATTCGATTTAACGCCGCGGCTCGTTCCCGACAGAGAGCCACGCATCCTGCCGGAAGAAAAACCATGCGATGGGAATTTGCGAAGTTTCGTTTCCGAAATAAACAGTTTCTCACATCGATATTAGCCGCGTCCTATCTGGACACTTCGGTGTTTCAAACAGATATCAAAATACTCTGAACCTCTGGAAGGCATTTTTCCATTTAAAATTTGAATTCTTTTAGGAACAATTTTTGTACAGACCTAGTAACATAGACAAGCGGAGGGCGATTGATTCTACATATAAGTATAAGTCGAAGGAAAGGAATAACATTTTTTCGTTTGACGCCTTGATCTCGAGAAAATCGAGTTTAAAGATTCGTCGGAGTTGCGTGCTTATGAAGGAAGTAGAATTAGTCGGTCATGGTCAGACGCGTCAGACGATTCCTCATCGTACCGATAATCTTTGTATAAAATTGTTGTAGAATAATGATAAACTGAATACATTAATATTTTAAATGTTCCTTTCAATTATTACGGTCACCGCTGCTAGTACGATCGAAAAGTTACGCTGCAGAGGAACAATGTAATCTGCAACATAATCCAATGAGTAGCTCCCGACAATGGATCTAATTTTAGCGATCGCTAAAAACAAGAAATTCAGCATTTATCATTTTGTCGGGCTTTATCTAGTGTTCGGACAGGCTTTTCATAGAGAAAGTGTTTCAGCCCTGACAAATTATTGTTGATTACCATCTCCATAGAGGTTTTCTTTCGATTCGCGACAACATTCGTCCCCACCGGACTCGTGTCTAGCAACATTACCAGCGTCTGTCCGCGTGTTGGTCAGATATTATTTTTTTGCCGGAGGCTAGGTGAGATAATGGTGGCCAGCGAAGCGAACGAAAGCATAACTCTGCCCGATAAAAAGCTTTTATTACCGGCAATTAGGATAAGCTCGCCCCCCCATACCGCCTCTCGCCACCCCCGTCCACCTGTCCCTTCAGCTTTTACGTTTTTCGACTCGTTTCCTCGTTACCTCTTGTTCGACGAACATGTTACATCCAGCTCGAACATGGTCAACCACTTCGGGAACACTATGTTAGCGATGGGCAAAATTTTCTTAGTGAATTGTAAGTCACAGGAGCTGAACACAAATTTTTCCTTTCGTTTAAAAATTTTCTTAATTCTTACAAAATATCTAGAAACAGCTGATCTTCATGCAAAATAAAAAATTTTCATATCAACCGTGGGACAGTAGCCAAATAAAAATGTGTTTCTTCTTTTGATAATTTCAATAAGTCGACGAAAATGTAACAATTTTGATATTCTCTTAATATCAAAAACCGCACTTATAATCCATTGCTGTCATGCCAATATCGTTCAGTATTTATTTTGACAAGCATCGATATCAGCTGCCAATTTTTTACCATACTTCCATACTTGATTACCGAATTACTTGAAAATCAATAGAAAGAATTCCTCCCATCGCTACACCACGTGTATCTTCTCGTTTGTCCAAACATCCCGGACACGATCAAAGAGAATCCTGAGAAACGGGGAATTTTTTGAGACCGATAGCGCAGGTGGTCTTACACGGAACACGGAGGAAACTCCAATTATTTTTAGAAGTCTCGAGAATTGTTCATACCTCGCTGAAGTTTCCTAAGTACTGCCTTCTCTCCCGTGCCCTGGGAATCTCCTACGAGTCATCAATTTTAAGGTGAGACGATGCGAATGGATGTGACTTGGAATGTTTCCCGAGTTTGATATGACTGGGATTTTATGCAATTTGTAAAACGGCGTCGTAAACGTTCACCGAAGTTTAATCAGCCTTCTATCTTCCTAACGCGGGAGGACCGTTAATGGAATAGCTAATGAAATGCCACTTCAGTTACAATTTCTGTAAATTTGCCCGGGGAAATTTAGTGTCAATCCACCGGCGATTATTCAATCATTTTTCAGAATTTATTCATCAATGTAAACCTATGAATCAATTTTCCAATGGCAGCAGCGATTTCAATCGTGTCACTTCTGATAGTACAATCTAATAATTCAGGATAACTCGAATGGTGAGACTCGGGTCCATTTTGACCCAGAATGCTCCATGTTTTCCATGTTTAACAACTATTTCTACGACTATTTCTATTAGGTCCAATAAGGAGAGCAACGAAAATATACAAGGTGCGGCCGAATAACATGTACAAGCGGGTAGGGGATGATTCTACATGTGCATATAAACCAAACAAAAGGAATAACATTTTTTCGTCTGAGGCTTCGTTTTCGAGAAAATCGAGTTTGAAAATGCAGCGAATACACGTGCTATTGCATAGGAATCGTCTGACGCGTCTGACCATGATCGACCAATTCTACTTTGTGCATATACTAAAGTACGCGAACCTAGCAGAACTTTAAACTCGACTTTCTCGAAAACGAGGCGTCAAATGAAAAAATGTTATTCCTTTCTTCCGATTTATATGCACATATAGAATCACCCCCTGCCCGCTTGTACATGTTATTCGGGCCGCACCCTGTATAAAATAAATTATAAAGTAGAAACACATTGTATTAAAAAGTTTTTTAAATCTCAAAAAATCTAAGCGTTCCGAATGCTTACGTCGTTTTAAAAATTGTTTAAACATGTTCAAGTGTCTATAGTGTTACAAAAAAATATATCATTGTGTTTGGAACAGTCTGAAGAGTCGTTCCAAGTAAGAATCATACATTATATTTTTTACGGTTCGAGCAGAAAAAGTTCTTAAAAACCAAGGTTGTTTAAAAAACAAATACAAAATAGAATAGTCTTCGCCGACAGGAAGCAGCTTAACCGCAGCCGGCCGAAAGAATTTCACTTTGGCCGTGTTTCGCGAGACGGTTATTTCCGTTCGGTTAGCAAAAATCCGGAGCAGCGAGGCCCGTCGAGGGCCGCTAATCCGCGAAGCGCCGTTATAATAATCGCCCCGTGAAATTGCGGGCGAACGAAGCAAGCCAGAACGCGTTAGGAAACGTCGCGTCGTCGGTTGTAGGGTGGCCCGGTGCCCGACCCGTTTTCGCGGAGTTCGTCTCGCACGAGATGTCGTTCTAGAGCGGATATGTCTGCCGTAGTCGTTCCGGAATAATATTTTTGGCCTCGGTCCCGAGATCAGACCCCGCATCGTGTCTTTTCGCCCCTGATCCCGCGCCACGTGCGCTCATCCGATGGCGATCACCGTTCCAAAACGGTGCAACGGCAGGTTACACGGAGAATTTCGACGGTGTCTCCGCTAAGTAGGCCTTACGAGGACCATTACACTGCCGGGATAGGCGTAATGGGCAAACGTTACAACGACGCGATGCCTCGGCGCGTTAATAAGCCCCCGGACCACCCCCCGAGTCAGCCTCGGAGCCACCCCCGCGTCCCTGATGTTGAGAAGACCGAAAATCCTCTGTCTTCCTCCCTCCCAGCAGAACAGGCCTGCGGACGATTGCTACTGGGCTGAGCGCTCGTAGACGTCACTGCAAAGGGAGCTGTATACCTTCAACCCTTTGCCGACGAGGATTTTCTGAAACACTAAAAATATTTCGCGGAAAGTTAACAATATCCGCTAGTCTTTCCTAATATGCATAATGAATTTGTATGTTTACAACTTCCGGGAATTAGATGCAGGCACAATTCTGATGTCGTTGACATGTAACCCTTAGACAGTGAACGTTTTTACGGTACCTTCGAACTGCAAGGTGGGCCTTTCATTTCTGATGCAGTTTTTAGCGAGTAATAGTCCTTTTAAAAATCTGAAAAATACACACAGTATCTTCAAACATCCTCGATTATATTAGAATATTTAAAGAAAATATTTTTATTTAAGATTTTAAGAGGTGTCTTGTGGCATCGACAGAGATAATACTTCTCCGATATGCAAATCGATCTCGCAGCAGTCTATCGGATCGTGGCGAAAGTAAAAATGCGAATCAACTTTTCGCGTTTTATCGGTGCACCCGCGGTTGTTACGGACGCTTCGAAGTTATTCAGCGACGCGCGACGGTGTTCCCACAAATCACAATTGGTCGCGAGGACGCGGCCCATGGAAATCGGGAGGGAAACGGTCGAAGCAACGTTAACGGAGCGATGTTAAAACGAACGCGTGGAATCGTGAGAATCGCGCGGGCTGCGAGCTGAGGATCGAGGATTTTATGGACAGAAAAAGCTTCGTGGATGCGTCGGCCCATAAGTCAGCCGATACATTCGCGGCCGGACGCTTAGATAAGTTAATTACCTTTAGCAGCATAAATAACGACAATCGCGGTTGATAACGAGGATGCACGACCCTTTTATACGCGTAACCTGCCGCGCCCTGTCCGGACCGACACTTTTATATTTCGAGAATCATTCCGTGGTTTATACCGGTGCGTTATCTGATACGCGTTTCATAATGCCCTCCCCTAATCGCCCCGTTCTTTTTTCGACCGGCTTTTAAACGGTCATTGCCAGCGCGATATACCTTCTCCTTTCTCCTCCTCTTTTGCTCCCCTCCCCCCCTTTTTTGTACCACAGTCACGACTGTTGTTGTTTATCGAAGCGAACGTAGCTGGCGATAAGCGAGCAACGTTAGAATTACCGAGAATATACCTGGATGATCCGAACGACGCCATGAAGTCCGGCTCTCGAGAGGCATTATGTGTTTGTTTGTCCGCTCCACGAGTATGTGAAAGCGCCAGAGGATTCGCAGCTTTTTTTCCCCCCACGTATTTGTGCAGCCTTTTTTCTATATTTTATTTCGTGGATTTTGGCGGACATTTGCGGAAAAAGAGCTGCTTCCGACAATTTTTTAGGGGGTTGGTCGGGTCGTCATCCTGAATAGGGCTGTTAAGCTCAACAAAGTGGGGTCCGAAGTATGTATATAGCTTTTCACAGAAGTCAAATAAAACAAAAGTGCATTCTTCTTGTAATAATTTTATGTGTGATGTCTTTACTTGTATTCGACATTTTTGTGATATGCATAAAATCCGGAATATAATTGTTAAGAAAAATGTATTCTTTTTCAAGAACTATTCTCATATCCCAAAGAGCGAGAGTAATCTTGGACATTGCAAATACAGCCAGTTATCTCTGAACCAAAACAGTCTACACAACACCTAACTGCCTAATTTCTCCCGAGCGGAGTCCAATCGCATAAAACCAGTTCTAATCATGGCAAGTCCTCTCCGGGGAGCAAAAATCCGACGGAACGAACCCTCGAAGGGTGGAAACAAGAGCGTAAACGGTGCGCGCAATTAAATCGCGCCATAATCGAGGGTGCGGATTAAACGGAGCGTCGAATAGAGAGAGAGAGAGAGAGAGAGAGAGAGAGGTACCGAAGAATAAACAAATCGTAGAGCGTCATAAAGGTGGCGGCGAAATGATCGTTGCCATTTATTCGGCCCTCGAAACCCAGGCCCGTTGAAGAGCCACCGAAAAAGGACGGCGCGTGGGAGGTTTCGAGGGGTTGCAAGGGGTTGTGGGGAGTTGGGAACGAGACCAAGTGTAATCGTCGGCCCGGTATCGAGTGCTTTTCACGCCCGTTTCCGGCCGGGACACGGGGGTTGCTTGAAATTTTGTGTCACACACCCCCCGAACGTCCGACGGACCTTTCGCGAGCTTGTTTATTAAAGCCGTTTCACTTTTAATAAGCTGGAACCGGGACGGCCGCGCCTTCTGCCGCCGCCAGTACCAGAGGATATCTCTGGTTCTCTCCCTCTCTCGTTCTCTAGCTTTCTCTCTCCCCGTCTCTCGTTAAAGCCGCGGTTTCACGCTGACCAACTTTTATTAGATCCGACTGCGTGTCCGGCCGGGGCCGGCTGTTGTTAAAGCCCGCTAACTTATGCCGGTGCGTTAAGCTCCGTGTGAGCCGTAACGATCCACCCTCGTTCCCCGTTTCGGACACTTTTTCGCAGGACCATCCTCGAAATGTGCCTGCGAGCTGCGTCGACGGACGCCCGGAAAGTTTGTTTGATCACTTATTTCTCGTCCTTCCATTCAAACCTTCCAAGACAACCATTCACCCCTTATACTAAGATTTATTGTGCGATTGCAGTGATCAGAATTCCTTTGTCGTTCATAGTTTCTTTGAAGAAGAAGGCAGTTATTTCTTCAATAGCTAGTTCGATTTGAAAGAAATTAGTAACATGTACAAGATGAACCACCTAACTTGCACACCTCGAAAATTTCAAGATCACTTTGATAATAATTTATTATAGTAATTTAGTATTATTGAGGACAATATTAAATTATTATGAAAATTTAATTAAATTGATAATTTATTTAGGACAATGTCTACTTCTTTAACGTCGCGATGGCCATGGAAGCTTCGTCATAAAAATTAAAATATTTCTTTTCGTATGATAAATATCGACGAAAGTCGTCGATGCAAGGGAGGCGCACATTGATTTCAAGAGAAATTTTCGAAACGGCGCGAAGAAGATATATCGAGAAGATTTTACCGAGATCCGACGAGCGTTATCAACCCCCAGACGAGCGGCACCCTCGACTGTTCATCCCCCGCGGGTTGTTGCATGATTAAAGGGCCTCACGCCGAACGAGATATGCCCGAAAGACTTTTCAGCCGGTTCTCCCGATATTTATGACTTGCCTTTCGCACGGCCAACTCACGTAAACGCGTTATAAGTATTCTGCTCGTGCGTCCGGGCCCTTGCCACCAACCCTTACCGGTGTCCTGCGCTTACCTTTTGCACCCCATTGTTCCCTTTCCACGACAGAAACAGGAACTGCTGGTCATGGAAAAACCAACGCTGATGACAAGCTCCTTTCTACTAAACTGACGAGTTTGTAAGTTTATAACTCACTGGAGCAGAGTATAGACTCTTACTCATCTCTCCAATTTTTATTTCTAACCCTTACACTTTAAATCAGTATAATTTTGTAAAAGACATTTAACTCTGAAGAAATATCTCTTGGAAACCAGAGACTTGACACTGAAAGTGAAAGTGGAACGTTGAAGTTATAGTACCATTTTTTAGGAAGCACTCTTTATTGTTTCGAAAGTGTAGGTATTTTCCACAACCCTCCTCCGCTTCAATAAAATTCATAACAGTTTGAGATCGGTAGAAAATGGTAAAAATGAGAGAAAATTTAACCAGCTCTTTCTAATAAAAATACATACATCATGATTTCTGTTGTTTGTTTTGAGACCCGTGAGTAAAGCCGGCGCAAAGAGCGAGCAGCAATCGAAAACAGGTGAGCCTAAGTTGCAGTGCTCGTTCCCAAGCAACGAAAGGGAAATTAAATAACGAAGTAACGGTCGCTTCGCCGGCGGGACGAACACTATCTCGTCACTCTCAGGGTAATAACACATTATACCGGGACGTTTATATCGGCGATACTTGCGTCAACGAGTTTTCGTTGAACGCTCGTTGGCAGCGTCGAGGGCCGCGACGGAAGCGTCCTATCGCTAATGGAAGTCGATGGGTTAATTGGTGTGTAACGTCAATTAACCGTCCCGGACACGATTATTCCAGGCCCGATTTTCATTCCGCCTATGATAATTCGTGCGCCGCTTTGACCGTGTTAATTACCGCAGCGGTCGCTTTGAAAGTTTCCAGCATGAACTCGAGCAAAATTTGTTAAATGACGAGCTGGAGAAGAAATCAGTGTGTCACCGAGGGTCAAACATATGTTTACAGATTGCTGCGCTCAGTACTTAATGCTATTAATTTTTTCATTATGTCTTGAAGGTATTTGAACGTCTCTGTTTTTGTCAATATTCTGGTACAGATGAGACATCAGCACATTATTCTCTTTGACAATTGATACGTTTAATATTGTTAAATAACACGGGCATATGCAAACAATATGGTCATCTGCTCATTAACATTTCATTTATTTTTTGTGACAACCTAATATTTACTACAGCTATTGCATTTTTCTTCGGAGAGTCAAAAATGAGCGTTATCTATCTCATTCGTATTTTAAATAAGGGCTAAAATAATTTAAGGAAAAGAAAAATATAAGTCTGACATACAATTAGGTGTGTCACATACTACGAGGAGTAATTCTGTAAACTAAAATGAAAATCGTAATAATTCTTGATTTTCAATATTCAAAGGGAAAAAGTATCACTATAATATTTGAGTGTATCCTTTGAATACTGTATACAACAACTTAAAATAATTTCCTGAATAATTGCAGAAGTACGAATAAATCGTGTTTTATATAAAATTGAGTCATGATCTTCTTAGGGACCATTTCCACAGGTTCCAATACGCTTGAGTGCAAAATAAGTCCCAAAATAAATTCCCGAACGTAACAGCGAGTGTCTTGACTATCGCAGAGACAACCGCGTCCATTGTCCTCGACCGCAGGATTAATCCCCGGAGTGGGTGGCCCATATTTTATAGTACGCCCTGTACAATAGACACACATGTTACAATGTCATATGAATTATAGGATTATCTCGTCTCGTCGCATAAATAAATTTCCCGGATGCTCGGGATGGATAATTCAAAGCCGAGCTGGTAAGTCCCTTTCCGCTTCTATCTTCCGCTGTGGAGCGACGCTTTCTGCCGGATTAGGGTGCGTTTACGTTGAAGCTGCGATACAGGCTTTAAAAGCGTCGATCAAGGCGGCGATAAAAGCCGATCAAAAATTGAAACGTCTTTAAAACCATTCGGAAATTTGTTTCGTGACGAAACCTACCCCCCAATGCGAGGTCATCAACCATCAGAGTTTTCCCTTATTTCTTGTTCTTAAAACTTTAAAAAACAAATCGTGTACCAATTATTTAATAAATATTTTCAATGTGTTGAAATGATTAGCGAAATAATTAAATGTATGTCTGACTCCTAGGTTTTGAAATTAATTTAAAAAACATTACTTCTCCAAAACGTGACATTACAAATAACACAGAATAGTTATTTGCAGCATAATACTCATACTTACGTTACTATACGTAAAAAATTTCACCATTTTCTAGCAGATCATTCGGTTTCATTTGAAATCAGCATCGGAGAATGCTTCGCCGAAAAATCTGAAGCACACTCGGGAGAATCCATCTGAGTTAGAGGTCCGAATGTGGGGAGAAATCGGACGTGAAAACACGACGGAGCACTCCGGAAGCATATTTCGAAAGGGCCGTGCGTCTTATCCGAGTCAATTCAACGGGCCCGACTTCCGGTTTCGCTATAACTATACGTTCTTCCTCTGTCCATCCCCGAAGACGACGACGACGTCCCGTTCCCGGCCCGCCCTTTATCTTCTTCTGGCCGATACTCGTGGGTATACTCTTTACGAGGCGACGTGCGCGCGATGAGAAAAGTGGGCACCGATCGTATATCAGCGAGGTCGATCGGTTATCGGCGGAAAATATTGCGGGTCGGCGAGAGACCAGCGAGGAGACATTTCTCCGACTGCCAGCCGGTCGACGTTTCTCGATGGAACTCGGGAATCGGAGTAATTGGCCCGGCTCCGGTATTTTTTCAATGCGAACATCTACGCGCCAACAATTTTTGCGAGTCGCCAGATGAGGGAAATTTACTTGCATTGACGAGAAAAAATGTTACCCTCTCTCTGTCAGTATCGAATCAGTCACGTGACGTTGTGATACATGAACGACAGAGACGGACATCTTTGATAAAATAAAGCCATGATTTAGTAAGGAATAATTAAACTTTATCTACCGGTAGCCTATCAATAGGCTTTTCAATAATTATGCTCCACCAAATGGAAGCTTAAAAATCTTCTTTTAAGTGAGTTGTTAGTTCGTGATTAAAGTTGATGTTGCTATTGAAGGAATCTTTTAAAAAATCCTCAGGCATGAACCATAGACTTTCAACAATTATGGGATAATTACCGGTAGGTAATGTGTAGACTGCGAATTTTATGCATTTATGACCAAAATGAGTAGGTGTAGCCCAAAACTGGAAAAAGATTAAAAGAGTTTAACAATATCGATATACTATTTTTAACATATAAAACTCATTAATAAGGAAAATAAATTTTTATTTACCTCTTATAGCTTGCAATTGATGTATAAAAATTTTATTTTGCATAAAGATCCGCAGTCTAATAATGTGTTAACTGTGGGTTTTATGCATTAATAACGAGTGCGGTTAAATAAACCGGCCTGCCTGTTTTTACCAGAATGGTAAAAAATTCCAGTGGCACTCCATGTGAACAGAGTTCAAAAAACGGAAGATGCCGATTGACGTTATCGGTCAAGAATGCGTTAAATCAAGCGGTCGGCGAAATTTCGTTGGGAGCGATCCCCGAAAGCCGAACGAACGGCGGTCATTAACCGACGCAAACATTTTTCCGTCGTCTGCAGGAGTGCGACCCGGTAGATACAGTTTAAGTGCGGGCAAGCAGCGGCACCGGTGATCGATCGTGAAAAGAACCAATCCCGTGGAAACGAGAGAGCGAAGCGAAAGAGGAGAGACCGCCGCCGCGGCCGTTTCTGCTCTTCCGCTCGAACGTAATTTCGATCTATATACCGTAACAACGTATATAATGTAATCAACGGTGAATCGAGTTCCTTTAAAGTCGGCAAACCGCGCCGCAACAGAACGGTCCGCTGCCTTCCGCCATTGTTGCCCGCTCTCTATCTTTCTCTCCCTCTCTATTTTCCTCTCTCCTTCCTCACGTTTATTCCGAAGAAAGTTGTTGGCCTATCGAATACAATATTTCGGAACTTTCCGATTCTTGAAAACTACCGTATCCAAACAATCCAACCGTTTTAACCCCCGAACGGCGGACCATTCTTACAATAATTAATGTTTAGAACTGTTCACTGCATCATTTATCCACCTTCTAAAATATATTTTCATTGTAATGTAACAGCTTTTTGTTTAATGACTTCCCTAGAAAGCAATTTTCATGCTGTGGGTTTAAATAGTCCCGGAGTTGCGAAGAATGTCGCTCTTCAACTGCAATGCAAAATCTGCATTTGTCTCAGTTTGATTCTTTTCAAAACCTAATCTTTTCCATTTTACCCCACAACTACCCTCCTGATCGAAATATATAAATATATCCTGATTAAAATTTGACACGTTCTTTTTTAATGCTCTATCTCGGCTCATAGGCCGTTTAATTTGTTTTACCTTTGAGCATCTTATCCGGTTATAAAGGAGAGGGTATGACTTCACAGATATCAGTGAAGCAAAAAGTGCATCCGCTGCTCCCGGTGCAATTCCTCGAATATTAATCGGCAGGGAGCCGAGAGAGGAGGCGATTGGCAGCGTGGCGTTTCGACCATCAAAAACTACGCCCGCGCCGTCTATTAGGGAAACCTCTTTGTGCTCTTAATATTCCGTAACAGCGGAATCGATCCGAGCAATCTTCCAGTCCATCAGACAAAAGAGAGACGGGGCTCGGGCGAACGTCGGTCCAAAGAACGAGAAGCAGGAAGAAGAAAATCCTTCCATAAACCGTTGCCATCAAGCCGGCTGGTATACAAGCGCGACGAGGGACGAATTCCTTCACAAACGAGAAAGTTAAGGTCGGACGCGCGGTATCGTAATGATTATAGCTCGTAAAGCGTGCGAACTCGCGCATAAGCCTGGCCAAGAACAGACGAAACTGCCGGTAGGAACAGGCCAGACCAATATCCGTGCTGTGCCTCCTAAGTCATGCGTTTAAATTACCTTATTATGAGGAAGGACTGTCATAATTACGGGGCGAGGGCTCCACGACCGCGCCATAGTAGAAAACGTAGTAGGATGGGAGTAGGATGGGCCAAGCAGGCAAGCAGGCAAACCGGGCCAGAGTGATAGAGTAATTAACACCCAGTCAACTCCAGACCGTGCCAATAATTTCCTACCATCCCCGACTGACTGACTCTACGCGAAAACCAACCGATGTGTCCCGTGCTCCCAGGCGCGGAGATACACTTAAAAATGAATGGGACACGTATCGGCAATTCCCTTTGACGGGCCACGGTTCGTCAACCCCGCGGACTCAAAGCTAAGGAACAGCATGCAGCTCCATTCGAATCCTTCTGTAATGAAAGATTTATTTTAATAGCGCATTTGATAGTAGATTTGGTGTCGTGTGAATGCAACATTCAGACTCGAGCTAGAAATCACAGGAAACTTGAGATGCAAGTCAGAAGTCACTGAGACCCACAAAAATAAATCAGGGGACTTTCGAAGCCTTGAAGCACACGCTGAGAATTGCTCAGACCCACAAACTTAATAAATAATAATAAAGATTTTTGAGACCTGAAGTCTAGTAAAACTGAAACTATGTAAGACTCACTTTAAATTAGTAGTGGACTTCTGCAACCTGAAACCCAAGCTAGAAATCATTGAGACCCACTAACTTAAATAAGGGGATTTTTTAAGCTTGAAACACGAATTAGAAATTGCTGAGGCTCACAAAAATGAATCACAGGAATTTTGAAGCCTGATATAAACACTATGCTGGTCTATTTAGAACCAATCGATCTCGCTCGAATTACATTTAATATTCAGAAACCGTAATTATACAATGATGAAGTATTGAAAATATTCCGTTAAAAGATAAACGGAACGAAAACTGCTTTTCAGGGAGAAATTTGCAAATATCACAGGATGCTTTTGACATCATGTTGACTAGTTTTTTTACCGTTCGCTGGTCTCGTTACGTCGATCGGAGCAGCTTTTTGCCCGAGATGTGACGCACGTGGCACAAAAGTTCACGTTTTCCGCAATGAAGACTCAGGGAAAACGAGGTCTAGCGTTTCGGAAATTTCAGTTCCTTTTGTGAACGCATTAAACAGACCCGTTTACACGGTTACACGAGCAGCGTGTGTGCCATAAACGAGGGAACAAGGGCTTTAGTTTCTACGCCTCAGGTCACCGGTATCGACTTTTTCGACTGTACACGATTGCCACGGCACCGAATCCTTGCGAAGCTTTAAGGGGGCTGTCTCGTGTAAACGGGTCAGAAAAACGATTGTTTCATTGCATTTACTCGGAGTGTAGAACCATAATACTTTCCCCAAATGTTGTGCTTCAATCCATTGGAAAAATTTTGACAAGCTATTCCATATAGTAATCGCCGGTACCAAAATTATATTTTTACGTTGAATTTGTGATATATTTTTTTATTAAAAAAACGGAAAGATGAAATATTTAAGACAAATTATTTCTTTTGCATACTGATTCAGAATCATCTTGACTGTTTTATTCTAGTCCACTCCGAGATTTTGAATCATCCACGCAATAAAACATTCAATAAAAAAAAATTATAAGATTCATCATCACTCTAAAAAAAGTTCATAAAAATTGTAAAATTTTGCAGCGTTTACACTGGCCCCTTCGTGATACGCTCGATACCTCGATATCGGGTTCCTCCGGAAACCGTCGCAGCCAAAGGTATTTCTTTATAAAGTAAATGTTGGAATTAAGGAATATTTGCATTGAAAAAATGCAATATTCGACGTCGGACGACATCCGCTCTCAAGATGGAAATTATCTAGGGCAGTTACCAAAGTATTTGCATCGAAGTATCCATACATGGATCATGTACGGCGCGTAGCTGATTTTAATGTACTTTTAGCGTGCAAGGAATTCTACGAGAATGAACAGCGAATATAGGCTATACGTATACTAACGTCCGAACTTTAATTATGCATTCCACGGTTACGGGACAGAGCGAAACGAACTATTCCGAATTTTCTGTTTCACAACCGGCGAAATCGTAAACCGTCAGCTCGCGGGACATTATTAGATGAATTCGTTTGTTCGTGCCAGGTCAGAAATCGCGCGGGACTTTGGTCTTGGAATTTTTGTGAGAAATTGCAGATAAATCATTCCGACAGCTCGGTGGTTTTAGTATTAACTGAGACATAAATCACTAAAATTACTAAGTTTAACTGGGTCTCCAAACGTTCGATAATGTAATGTAGACGTATTGTACAAATCAAAAACTGAATCGCGCAATAAATCCTTTTTGCTATAGAATGTTCCGTGTGAGTTTGAACGTTTCAATATTTTAGATAGTGCGCGACAACTTTTCATTGACATGGTCTATTGCGCACGGTTTGGGGTCTACGTCATTGTTTTCTAACAACTTCTCTTCTTTGATGGCTGAACAATTTTATTGGTGGAGGAATCAGTGAAAAATATTACTATTTTGCTAACGTGCATTAGAATCTAGAATTCGAATATTTCTTATTTTGTATTGAAATTCTCCGATGCCTTTGCAATTATTTTTATCAAAAAGTGAAAGATTTCGCTGTGTTATTTAACATATAAACGGTGTTACGATGAAGATTTGTTAAAATGGTCTCACAAAAAATATTTCTCATTTTATGTTTAAATCCTGCGATGCCTTTGCAATTATTTTTATCAGAAAGTAATATGTCGTGGTGTTATTTAACAGATAACCGGTGTTACGGTGACAATTGGTTAAAATCGTCAGCATCAAAATGGTCCGAAAACATACAGTGACTCCCACTTGGACGCTCTTAAAAAAACAATAACTTTTTTAATATTGTACTATACGATTTGAACTTTTTGAGGGAAACTAGAGCAATTAGTTTTATACAGAATGTGAAACAAATTTTTTCAAAAATTACAATTGATCGGGATTGTAGAAAAAATACTAAAAGTTGCATTTTACAACTTTTTTATGTGGGCCTACATTGAAAATTTAAAAAATACGTTTTGTAGATCTGTGTTAATTATATGCACTGTGAAAGTTTCATCGAAATCAGTTGATGCGGAAAAAAACGACAGGCATTGAAAGATGTAAGAATCCTTAGATTTACTGCAGCTATAGGCCGAAAATCGTGAAAATCTGCAATTTTTACCATCAGTAAACATGTTTGTAAACTCATTGCAACGTCGCGTCGGCCGATTTTGACGAAATTTTCAGAATATGTTTCATTGACACAGATCTACATAAAAAGGTTGTAAAATGCAACTTTTAGTATTTTTTTCTACAATTCCGATCAATTGCAATTTCTGAAAAAATCTTTTTCACATCCTGTAGCAAACTAATTGCTCTAGCTTCCCAAAAAAAGTTGAAATTGTACAATATTGAAAGAGTTATCGTCTGTTTAAGAGTGTCCGAATATTAGTGGGAGTCACTGTATTTCTTGGTCACAAAATAGCCACCGTTGGTGAATCGGTTATCAAAAAATGGCTTGCTGGTGGTAAGAAAGAAGAGCGAAGCGCGGGAAGAAGTGACAGCACAGTATGTTAATTCGCGGCAGACAGTGGAAGAATAGCGGCGCGCATAAACTCGGCGCGGCGGCGCGGCAGTTCCTCCGGCTGTACGCTAACTGATACGAATGGTTTTCGCGGTACGTCAGTATGCTAATTTTAACTGCTCGAGCATAATACGACCCGGCCATACTTTCCATCCGGCGCGGCGTTTCCGTACGGCCACTAATTCCTATAGCTGTTCCGCGGGCCTGTCTCTTCGGCCCTCTCTTCGGGGGTTGCAATTGATATATACACCCCCGCGGAGGAGGCCGCATAACGTGTTCCCGTACGGGTTTTCCCCTTTTCGTGGATGGGAGAGCAGATACAACTTCGAAGCCGGGAGTCGTCGGGAGACACGTAGGTATGTCCCCGTGAGTTTATGAGAGCATAACTTAAGGACAAGTATGCGACGAAGCTCGCGGAATTCCGAACTTCTGCCGGTGTCCTCCTCCGACCCGTATCGCCCGTTCTCTTCTTCCCGCGGGCTCTTTTGACTCGGCCCGGCCCATACGAACGGTCCACCTCTCCTCGCCCCCCGCATCCGCGTTTCTACATTTAACGAATGCCCTCCTGTGTCGCAGAAGCGCCAGCCACGTGTGTCGCGTGAACGTAAACACGCGACAGGTATACACTAGGGTGGCTCTTAGCTATCGGGATCGATATCTTTTTTGAGGTTTCTTGGCGTCCTCTCAATTGTAAGACTTGCTGAGATGTGTGCAAAATTTGCAAATTTCGAAATTACAACAGGTTAACCTGCAAGGTTAATTATTACCTTCGCAAGGTAATGTGAGGTCCCAGAGATCCCAGCTTCAGATTTTCGAAAAGAATTTTTATATGAATAAAATTAAATCTGTTTGTTTACTTTTTATCCTGTATTATTCTTTATCCCAAATTTATTAAAAACGAGGCTATTTATGAAATTCATTTGTGAGGGTCTGAGACCCCACCTTACTATTTATGTGTTATTAGACCTTATCTTGCGAGGATTAAATATCGTCGATTTCTCGAGAATCGGAAATTTTATGGTCAAATACTTTTTGGGGACACAGTGCATATCTCAAGACTTGTACAATTAACCCTTATCAGTCGAGGAGTGACTCGGAGTCACCATTAAAAATTGCTGTACCATTATTCACAATATTGTTTAATGTTCAAGTTAAAATAGCTCCGACTGCAAAAGGTCTTCATTACTTTATTTAGTAGATCCTAAAAATATTTACTAGATCCTGTTCGCAATTTCCGCCAAGTGACTGGATATTACGAGAAAGGGGGTCAAACGATATTTCCAAGGGATGAAAAGACGGAGCAGCAAAGACGCGGGAAGGAGCAGACAGGGTGGCAGATGGCTGCAGGAGCCTCCTGCGGGATGCGCTGGCAGTTATCCGGCAGAAGTGCATTAGCTTTTGTTTGTCGCCGAGGGAGGAAGGCCGGAACTATGTCGTGAATGGGGTTATTCTTATTCCCTCTCGTGGGTCCGGCATTTTTACACCTCCCGCGTGCCGTCTGCTCGCTTCCAAGCCCCGAGGTGTATCTAGATAGAGCCGCGCGGGTTTTCCGGAGGCCGCTATTCGTCCAACTGGTTAATTTCGCGTTTGGTGGGGGAAGATTAACGAATGATGTCGCGTTGCTTTAACGAATAGTCACCGGCGCTCGCCAAAACCTGTTTCGCTGCCAGAGGATCTGCCCCCGGAGCTTATATTCTTCTCCGCAAACTGATCCCATTACTGCGGGACTTATCTTGGGCGAGGGACAATTAGATCGCTAACTGCTGGGAAGCACTATTCCAAAATAAAAAGAAATGTTTAAACAATATATTTTCGATTGTTCGTACATGGAAACATTGTAAAATTCATTTTAAAATCCAAGTCGATGCTTTTTATATTGATGATCGGGTTTTATTGTGATTTCTCTACAATCCCAACGAGAACACATTCTACAATTGACTTGAAAATTTCTCTTAAAATCGTGACGTCACTCTGTGTATTGATAGATTGATGGGACAGTTCTAGGAACGTGACGTCATGCATTGTCTCGAAGTACATCGCCTTTGAATACAAATTTTTTATTCAACTTGAATTATTAAGTTCCTATTAATTCGGATAATTTATCCTTTAATAAGGATAAATCCGTTGGTCGATTGAAATTAACCCTTTGCGGTCGTATTAAGTTTATTCACAGGTGTCATGCTGATCGGAATTAATTTTCGTTGAACGAACAGTAATACATAATATGCAAGATTATGGAGGAAAACAAAATTTGTTAATTCTTTTTTAAACTTTAGATATATGTAACACAATAATATGTTTTAATTTTATGTAAAAATTATATTTTATAATTCTCCATCGTGTGGCTTTGGTGGCTGAGAGTAGACACACGACCGCAAAGGGTTAAATGAATTTGTTCATTCTGTTACAGAGCCTGAGGGAAAAGACATCGATCCAAAGACAATATCGATAGCCGAGGTCGAGACGTGATTTTTTCAACATGGAGAGGACGTGAGTGTCAATAGTTTATTCTGTAAACAAAAAATGTCAGGAATGTGCGCGGCGGAGTAATTCGGAGTGATTCGTCGCATTAACCGGCAACAATGGGCAATCGAATTGTAACTCGGGCGATTCGTTACAGGGCATCGATTCGAACGGGATCTCCTGTCGATTCGGTTCCCGGCGACCACCGTCACGCGATCCGGACGTCCGGTTTTCCCATTTCCGGAAACGGCCGATGCCGATGCATCCCGCGTGCGCTCGCCGAGAAAAGAATTAATCGCATGTGATCCAGTGTTTTCGCGTACCGGCAACAACAGCGACAAAACACCGGGCTCGTGTGGTTGTTCGGGGAAAAAAAGGAAACGTGTCCGATAATAACGTGTCACTCGCAAACGCCCGCGCAAGGTTCACTTCCGCGGCGACAGCTCGCTCGAAACGCGTCGCATTGTGCGTTCGTTAACGCGGTAAAGGCGCGTATTCACAACCCGGCAACTGAACACTCGAACGCGCCGATCAATCGCCGCGATTCACGACGATTCGAACATATTTTGGAGCACGTCTCCGCGAGGTAAGGAGGGGAAAGTTGCTGAACGCGTGCTGTTCAGAGTTGGGCAAAAATTTTCTATAAATAAAAATTTCGAATAAAGTGGGTTTAAAACCCACTTGGAAAAAATCCACTTTATTCGAAATTTTTATTTACATAAAATTTTTGCCCAGCTGGTGCTGTTGTTAAATAACGAAACAATTTACCATGAAATTTATTTCTATTAAGAAAAGCAGTCAATTTTTATTTCGCTCCTGTTTATTACAATTGAGATTGCCAAACAATTTTTCGCAACCGTATAAACAAGAATATCACATTTAAAATCAATTCGGTTTTCTTTCGAGAGAAAATATTAAAAAATTTTTTATGGTTTCACAGACGATTTAATTCGTAGCATTTTCGACTAAAAAGGTATCCTCAGTTTTTCACCTTCTATATATCATGCACATATATCCTAGAAAAAAATTAATGATATATTTATTATTGTACCATTTTTTAAAAATTATCATATTTCAAATATTGACCATTTTTCGAGAAATTTAGCGTTCAAATACTTTTCGGATCCACTGTAGATCTACAGTTCCGCGAGCTGCGGAATATTTCCAGTTTAACATTTTCGTTTTAATATTTTTCGTTCCGATGTTCCGGAAAGAGCTTTTCGATGTTGCGCTCTCGCGACCTCGTGTAATTACATGTCAAAAATATCCATTAAAAAACGGAGGAATTAATGGGATGCCGAAAAGATATATAATCAGGTCAGTCCTTCCTGTTTTCGACAGTCCGCCACCCCCAATATTAACCGCGAACGAAGATATCGAGGAACGATAACGGCTCGACAGTCGCGGAATAAAGTTCCATGTAATCGTCGCTTTCATAAAACATATTTAAACGGCATTCCGATTGCGCGGCTCGCGGACAAAATAAATTTACGAGCCGCGCGAATAAAAATATACGTATTCGCGACGAAATTTATCGCGGTATTTATTGGGTTATTTTACGAGCGGCAGATCACACCAGCGTGTACATGTGCGCGCGTGTGCCCCGGGTGTCCGGAAAGTGGTATAGGTAATAAATTCTAATCGAAAATAAAACACATCCAGCAATAAAAATAATTCCCCCGCACTTGAGACGCGCGCGGGAGAACGAGAGAAGTAGTATCGCGTGGAATACAACTATGAGGAATTTGACACGTTTAAATGTTTAAAATAGACACATTTTTCTACACAAACTTTTCAGAGCGCGAAATAGACGAAAACTTTTTGTGGACAACGTGCGAATAATTATGTGAATAATCAGGAAAATAGCAGTAGCCAGAGAGTTTGAATTTGGGTTACGTTAAAATAATGTTTGCTTTTGGTTCGGCTGCATAATTACCTAAAATTTGCCGGCTTTGAGCTGCATTTGCAGAAAAGAGTCTTTCGAGTTTGGTAGCTATTTTGTCGGTAGTAATGTTGATAGATGATGTTTGAGAGAACTTCCAGATGTGTAAGAGGTGATATTATTTTTTCGTCGATTTCGTTTAAGAGCGTCCTATACATCGATAAAACCAATAAAGCTTCCAATTAGTTGCCGAAATAGCTCTCCACGCCGCCCATTGTCGAAACATTTTGACAATAACTACTACACGCTGGCTCGACGATAAAGATCGCAATTTTACTGCCACTGTACATGGCCCACACTACTGTCGAAAACGGCTGTCTTCCCCGTAAATTGAATTACATAGATAAGGATTATAGCAAAGCCCTGTGTACAGGGTGTCCCATAAGTCGTACCGCCTCGAAAGCCTTGGTACCATACTTTTCTACGCAGAGTTTGGTGGTTTATCCGAATTCAAGAAAAAATATTGAGCATTGAATAAACCGAAGCTGATCCTTAAAACCCCTTGACCGTATATGATCGTATAAGATCAAATATCAGTCAGTATACAGGGCGAGTCTAATAACTCGTCAGTTATTTGTGTGAGCATAAAAAATTTTTTTCAAAAATATGTTGCAGACATAAGTAACCAAAAAGAGATTGCAACATTTGTTTGAAAAATTTGTTTGTACTCACACGAATAACTGACGAGTTATTTGAAGTTGTTACGAGACTCACCCTGTATAGTGACTGATATTCGACATGATTCCTTAGCAATCAAGAGAGACTTTTCAATCGAAGCAATTAAAACGAGAAGCTCCAGAAGGAAAAGCTATGTAACCCTAAAAGTTTCAAATCGCCGACACACTCGGTAGCTAACAAGTGGTCAAGAAGCAAAGACGGGCGAGTACATATTATCGATTTAAATGTAAAACCCGAGAGGGTGCTCGAACGTTTGGTCCACGGGGGTTGGTCCTCTAACGCGAACGGGGTTAGTGTGCGCGGAGAAAGGGGGAGGTGAAAGCGCGGAAGGAGAAAGCGAGAGACAAGGGCGGTAGACAAAGGAGAGGCGTAAAATTAATCAGCCCGTAATACGCACTTAGCGCCCCGACACGATCGATCGTGACGAATGAAAAGTGGGACAGGAACCCATTTCCTGTCAGCGTAAGCCTCTGTCACTCGGCAAACACCGGAGATAAAGCGACCCTCCGATTGACGCTGGCCCTGCTTGTAAATAATGTCGTACGATATTAGTTTGCGATGGCATGGCGGTCCGCGTTCGTTCGCCGTGTTTCCAGGACTGGTTGTTAATTTATCGGTGCACCTGAAGCGGTGATTCCGCATTAACCGTGTACGGAGCTCGACTGTACATGGTTAATACGGAAAAACAAGGGACATCGATATATGTATATCGCAACGCGCGCATCGATGGAAAGCGATAATACAGTTTGTACAGCGTTTAACGAAGTTTTCGGGAAATCGGTTTTACCGATCGTCCGTTAATGAAGGGCCGCTGGTCAGCTGCTATTTAGAAATTCGCGCCGTTTGCTGCAGACTTTAGAAAATAGTGGAATATTACGTAACACGGCTGGCCAAGTGGAACAGGATCGCCTGTGGTCAGACGCAGCACTGTGTTAATTCACATAGTCAAATCCCTGTAATTTTAGAAAATCATAAATAGCTAGTGTTTATGTAAAATAGAAATTTTCTGCATCGATTGCACGAAACAGGAGCCAAATAAAATTTTTATTCTTTATTCAATCATTTTGGTACATTTGAAATAATATATCGATATTCTTAGTCTTTTAGATTTTACTCATTTTTGTCATAAATGTATAAAATCTGCGGTCTACTGATATAAAGAATGATCAAAGAGAACGTCTTCGATTGGATAAGTGGAATGGGTTTGTCTGTGGTCAGACGTAACACTGTATACAAGCAGTCTGATACTTGAACGTTATGTTAAATCTCTGTGATGTAAAATTCTTCAATTATAGACACTCATAAATAGCCAATCTTTATTAAAATTAAGATATAATTATCCAATTTTTAAATTAGTGTTTGTAGCTCTCTCCGTAATGATGAAGGCTGCGACACGGAGGATCTTAATCCGAAAAATAGCGAAGAAGTCACGTCGTAAAACTGGCCTAAATTTGCGTGTCCCCGGCACTCGTTACTCTCGTTCGCGCTGCCAAAAAATCTTGAATGGCAGCGGAGGCATCGCTGAAGCGGAAGGAGTCCGGCGAAACACTGTTTCCGGGCCGCGAGGAAAGTAATCAGCCTAATGCCGCGCGGAATATAGAATTCGGGTTGATTCGGAAAATTCCCAAGGAATTTCAGGGAATTCCGCGATACAAAACGGGACAACAGCCAGCCTGTTTCTCAGCTAATTACATCCGGCGATTCGTATTATCGCTGCGAGTGAAATCCGTTCGAGCGTCCCGCCCGCGATATTCCGGACACGTTCTCGCAATTTGTACCTCGAATTCGTTATCCGCCGAATTTCGCAGACAGGTTTCCCGCGAATGCATAGCGTACACGCCTGTCGAATTTATTAGATCATTTTGTAAGTCTATACCGGTTCGCTGTAAATTTTGTTGACGTCGATTGTGTCTATTCAGCGCAAAATAATTTCTTTTAAGTCTCCGGTAGTCAGTGGTTTTGTGTTCGATGTCACTTTTTAATTAATTGAAACGTAAACCTGTGCAAAATATTTCATTCGGAATAAAACGTAACAGTACATCTGATCCTTGCGATTTTATTTTATGCATAATTATAATTATTATGAGCTGTGGACATTTATATATTTTCAGTTAAAACCAAGAATTCAATCAAATTATATTAAATTTTGTATTTTGAAATAAAATTAATTTTCTTGGTGTTTAGTAGGTTGAAAATAATACAAAAGTATTCTCGAATTCTTATAATGTTTCCACTGTTTTAAATTACACCTCATTTTTGTCATAAATCCGGAGTTTATTAATTACTGTTACGTTTATTATAACCACAGTGGTCACCAAAAATGACTTCACAGATTAAAAACATGCCTCTCCTCGATATTCGCGAACAATTGAAAAATAGATTGAACAATTTCAGCACGTTTATGCGCAATCCCACAGTATCACAAAACTACAAACGGTTATTGTCCACATGGAATTTAAATCGCAAATACCGTTGAAGTGGCGCAATTTCGGCGGCTGCGTGCAATCATCGACAAGAATCGACGAGACCCGGGAACAGCCGAGATCCTAATTGAACAAAACGCGGACGAGTGAAACGAGTCACTCTACTTTTTCCCTGAATCGGCGACAATAAAGTTGAATCGAAGCCGGGCGGAAACTCACGAGGATTCGTGGAATTCGGGGCAGTAAAACCACGGGCTGGAATATCTCATTGGCGTCGAATTTGCATGGCTCCGCGTGTGCGAATTAAAGAATGCAGGATCCGTACGTTTCGCCGTCGAATCGGGAAAACGCGCCGGTGAAATTCGTTGTCTGCGAATTTGAAACTTGATCGTGTCGGAGGAGACGCGCGTTTTAAACGAGATTCCATCGTGCAGAACAATTTATGCTCATTGGTGCGGCAGTCAACTTAAAATGGAGTTACTGTGGAGTAACTGAGTAAAATGGAACTGCAACGTGTTAAAATGGAACTGCAATCAATTAGAATAAAGTTTAGTATAAAACAATCGGTATAAAAAAACGTATGGGGATGACTGAATTCTTCGTCTACATTTAAAAATTGATTTGTCGTGTGTTGTAATAGATTTTTAGTTGATGAAAACAAATGCTAGTACATTCCAAGGTCAACACAGTACGATTTCTATTTCGGAAAGAATTCAATGATCTACTATACTGTGACCTTGAGTTGACCTTGCACAAAGAAATTGGTATTAAATATGAGGCGTTTAGTATCAAAACCAGCTCAATCCATGAATTTTCAAAAGTATTTTTTTCGTAATTTGATAGTTCTTGGTCGATACTATCACGCTACAAAGCGATTCGGAATTAATCCAACTCAATCCGATCGATAACCGGTGTCAAAAACCAGTTTATTTCAAACCCAGCTCAATCCATGCTTCCACTGCAGTAATTCCATACCAATAATTTTTTTTTAGAGGTATTTTCTGTAATTTCTGTCAATTTCTTGAGGTATTTTCTTTATTGTGACTGAATATTCAGAATAACAATCAAATTTTTTATAATTTAATTATCAACATTATTATGATAAATTGATTAATCAACTCACACTTTTGATCTTGCAGGCTAATACGTGGCATAAAATTGAGATACCACATGAATTTGAAAGGAAGGATGAAAAAAGACCCATTTTTTCAAAACCAGCTCAATCCAAATTATTTTTATTCGTAAATAGTTGGAC